>JAYEVE010000225.1:0-44427 GCA_036346375.1 Guadua angustifolia
ACAGGTCCCAAAAATTCACACTAAAACTTGGATAGCTGAACCTTATTTTAAAAAATGCATTAACATGGTATATAAGTATAAATGCATCTCACTCTTAATTCTATTGCTAAACCTAATTTTTATAAAGATAATGCAAATATTTGGCTTACTGCAAAAGAAAGACCTAAGGTATACAACAATCCCTCTGAGACATATACAACTAAAAGAACTCACGGATCATAAAGTATTTGTCGAGATAAGACAACAGAAAACAAAGCGGAGAAAAGAATGAATAATCATGCTATTCTAAGAGGCATTCAAAGCAACTTGAGTTGAGAAATTGAGATAACGTCAAAATTGACATCGACTACTTATTGATAGAAAAAGTGAATAAAATTGAAGATGTAAACTTGAACCTACCTTGAACTTTTCAGAACCTTCTAAGCGCCAAATAGAAAGATCGCTCCTCTTGTGTGAAATCTATTTTACTCATGAATTGTCTTTGGAGGAAGTTTTATGATGGGTTCTCCATCAATTAAGCGTTTCTATATGGAAGCAGGTTTAAAGTAGATCAATAACGAATATCACAAGAATGAAGAACCAAGCGGAGTCATATGTATTGAAAGAGCATCTTACAAAATTAAGATACAAAAACATGATGGAAGCGCCCTAAGAAAACCAAAACATTGAACCACAACTTTCATTGGGTGACTTTCGTATCAATCAACCAAAGATTATATACCGGGGCTTCTTGAAATACGCTTTCTCATCACAACCAAAAGCACATTTCTATGTTTAGGCGCTTTGCTTATCAAAGCCATTAAAAACTAATCATTGTGAATTCACGGATGGCAATGGCGGGGAAGATCTTATCTTGAACTCACACCTCCATATCCATAGGTGTCATCGCGATTTGAATAGGGAAAAAATCTTATTAGTCACAATTTGCACCAATATAAATCACTTTGCATGATTACTCGACGGAATATTTGGAGACATAAGGTACAGAATCACCATTATCGGTTTTAACTTTTAACCTCTTGAGTGCTATTAATTGGTTCCCCCTTTAACATTGTAGATGAAGTCATCCCAATTCCATCGCAGAACTTGTTTGAAAACCATAAGACTTAGATGGGTTCTTCTTTGATCCTATTGTCACCTAAACTTGAATGATTGTAGATGAATGCGATCCGCTTCAAAAAGAAGAAGAAGAAAAACTTAACAACTTATCCAAGCAAGAAAGTCAAAAGAAATGGATTTGTTATAACAGGGACGACAGCGTCATCACACAAGCATCGCGATAAACCCGACGCTCTGACTAATTACACAAACTATAAAGCAATTAGGAGAACCAAGTTGGGTACCATCTACGAACGAGTAACCCTAAACAAGCCCATGATGCTAAGAACTCCCCGGCGCTCAAAGTGGCCAATTCAAAAGCCCCATCTAAGCGAAATCGCCCAAAGGCCTTTCCACCACAAACCGAGGTTCACAAGCGCGCGTTCAATTTTGCCACCAATCGCAACCCTTCACCCAAAAGAACATCCACCAATAGCATTCCAATTGAACCAAATGCCCAAACGCACCGAAGACCGATTCCTTGAGTTACCTCGTCCAATCGGGCCGGCTGACAAAGTCTGAAGGAATCATCGAAAGGGCGCGGGGAGGGCAAGAAATTAGGAATCAATCAATCGAGCGAGGAGTTATTGGAGGAAGCGGTTCGGTAATGGGAGTCTGAGACCGCAACTCAAGTCTCGAGAGGTTTAGACTAATGGAGTTGGTTCCGGGGGGGGTGAATTGTTGGTGAAGGTGAGAGGAGAAAGAGAGTGAGAGAAGAGAAAGAAGAGGGGAGCTAGGGTTAACTTTTTTAAATTGTGGGCAATAGGGCCGACAAAAGCTCACTTTTTTTTTTAAATTAAATGGTTTTGTATAATTTACCGAATCTCACGAATTTAATTAAATTGTGGTATTTTTATAAACCAACGAATTTAAATATATAAATTGTGGGTTTTTGCCATGAATTTAATTAAATCGTGGGTTTTTTATAAACCCAATTTAACTATATAAATTGTGGGTTTTTTTTCTTGCAATTTAAAAAATCTTAATTTTTTCTTGTTTCTTGTAGTGCTAGTTGAGAGCGAATGGGAAGGCGAGGCCTGCGGGAGGTGAGGTGATAGGACTCAATTGAGGCACGTGGATGACCCGGCCAAGTTTGCATCGGAATCAAGCAGTCTGTATTCTTGAGGTAGGTGGATGACTAGCACCAAGTTGTATTGATAAGTAGCGGAGGTACAAAACAATTTAGTTTGAATATTTCACCGAAATTCAATTGAAAACTTTTGGTTTGAAATATTTTGATTCAAAACTTTCAACTTGAAAAACTTTGCTTCGAAAACATTCATCTTGAAAAACATTTAGTCTGAAATATTTCAATTCAAAGAAAATTTGTTTGAAAATTTTTGAATATAGTCAAAAAATTCTTACTATTCAGAAAATTTAGATGGGATTTAAGAAAAAACTTTTTGGAGTCGGGAAAGGAAATGTGGGAGTATAGGGGGATGAACCAACTGTAGCAGCGAAAGAGTCTTTGCAAGAGAAGGAGAGATGTGGCACTATATGTCCTAACTAAAGGGCATCCACACTAAATAAAGATTTGGCGATGACCTGCTTAAATTAGCAATTGCAAAAATACTATATGTGTGGAACTGTGTTCACCTATTTTCATACAATATCTAGACCTTGTTTGGGGGTTTAAAGTTAACTTGACTTCAAAAAGCGATAAACTCTCCAAATAGTTTAGCTTTTAAGTGGCTTTTGAGTTAAACTTGAAACCAAATATAACTATCAAAAGCCCAATCTAAGTGTCGACCGGACCTACTTTTGACTTATTGATGAGAAAAATTAATAGTTTATCAATGATTTCTTATTAAAAACTATAGTTAATTTTTAGTATAGAAAACTAAAAAATAACTTTCCAAAAAGTCAAGAAGGCCAAAATAACCTGAAACTAGTCCAATCCAGCACGGATAGAGGTGGGCGTCGTGCTGGGCTGACTCAACCCGGCACGAGACCATCATGCTTTGGGCCTAAACTATCAAACTATGGCCCATCGGCGCCGTGCCTTCATGCCATCGGCTAGGCTCTACCCATTTACACTATTACGGAGAGAAATGACCGAAGTTGCTTGCAATAGTGCGTCTGCGATGATAGTATCTGAAGTATAGGCACCTTGATCAAAAATATAAAATATACTATCGAGTAACACAACGATCTCCAATACCACTTACCACCTTAATTCATGCATTAACACACCACATTTTACCCATAAAATTGGTTCTCCCTTTTCCTTTTTCTGAATCGGGCCATAGGAGAAATGTGCGGTTAGCAACCATCTATGCAAGACAACCGTGATCCAACTAGCGTGTTGTCTAAATAACCCATCATCATTAACGGTGACGCCTAGATGATTGAGATGGTTACATGTCCACTACCATATCTATCGCCGGAAAAATATTGCTTGGATCATCCAAAATAAAGTGGGGCCATGAATTATGCCAATTAATTAAATCATTATTAACAAACATGCATTCGTTCCTTGTGTATCTCTAGACAATTAGCAAAATCGGTAAATAAATGGCGAGAAGAAATGTGCACCGAGCAAGGACCAAAAGAAAGCATCGAAAGAAACATCCTATGTGGATATCGATTATTGCTAAAATGAACACAAATATTGGGGAAAAAGTAAATTTCATTAAATCTTGAATATTCGAGTTATTGCCTCGTTAAAAACACCGGTGTGGGGTACCGTAAGAAAAGAGTACAATAACTACGTATATAACATAGACTATCGAGGGAGATTGTCAATGTCATTAGTGTCCGTGATCGATGGATCCTCATTCTAATGTTGTGTCTGTCATCACGCTCCTAGTCTTTGAGGCATGTAATTGCTTCAACCATTTCAGTCTCGAGAATGACCTCCTTGGCTCAATTATCCTCCCCAAAATGGAAGTTGATTTCGATGAGATAGTGGACAGGCTGTAAGTATGCCCTATGTGAAATGGGATAGTCAGGTAAATCGTTGGTTATTACGACACCACAAGGGTAAGGAGTTGATTTTTCTCATCCATGTCAAGCTCGGTCTCTACGAATGGCGCGTTGAGATAGTAGTTGATTTCTACTTGTGAATTCCATTGTGACCTACTTGGCGTTTTGAACGATGAACTAGACGACTTGCCTTTTAGCTTCTTCCACATGCTTGAAGCGGTTGAACTGCCTCATGCTTGTTGCGTTATTGAGGTAGATCTTCCTGTTTCACTTTTGGTGCTAAACTTCTCGTAATATTTGTCAAAAACTATGAAAAACTCATTGTAAATATGAGTATAGGCCTCAAAGAAATCAAGATCAAATGCCTCACCTATTCCCTCGAAGGCACCCTACAAGTCAGAAAATTTTCTCCGAGGATCCAAAATAGTAACAAAACAGTACAGATGTGGAATAGTTGAAAATATTTAAAAATTTTTGCTTCATTGGTTCTATAATGTGATGTAAAATATAATAATCCCTATTTTCTTTAAAAGCAACATCAATATTCCAAAGCCAATCAATGACTATGCAAGAAGTTGGGAAGTACATATCGGATAAATGTGTAGTTACGCGTAAAATTTCTAAAAATGTCGATAATTTCCTAATCTACTTGATAACCAATGCCTTAGTATTATTGCTGGCGAAGACAACGATAATATATGCTCCTAGCCTTTTATCTTGCGATATAGTATCGTTAAATTCCATCTAACCTTTATATCAAAGGTTAAATCTTTTTGTTCCTTATTGTTGACCTTGCTACTCTAATAACTAAGCAAACTATACAACGTGAATTAATAACTTTGACCCGGTCTTTGGCAGGTCAGCATCTAATGTCTTTCGAAGCTCAATAGTCATGCCATAAGTACAAACTATCTCCTTTACCATATCGGACTATACATCGTGCTGGTTAGTAGACGATATGGCGAAACAACCATGCCATCTTGGCTCGACCCATTCTAAATAATCCAGTATTAGGCTCTGACCGAGTTAGACCGGACATACCTCATCGCGGCTTAAAGGGGCTGTTTGGTTTGTTTCAATTGTTGCTAATGTTTGCCTTATCAAATTTTGGTAGTGTTAACCAAATTTGGCAAGCATTTGGTTTGCAACTAAATTTTAGCTAGATTCTCTTCTCCATTGGCACCCCTAATTCATTTTTTTGCCAATTGTTGACTAAATGTTGGTAACCAATTTGGTAATCAAATTTTTAGTATATCAATTTTTGATAAGATTTGATTTAATAAATTTGATCTCAAAACAGCCCCAAGATGACCCGGCCAGGGCCGACCTTTGTCACGGATTGACGGTGATGTCCGAGAGCCGTCGATCGTGAGGCTCCGTGGAACTCGGTGCAGAGGAAACCGAATCTACCGGTTCAATTTATCCTCCTTTAACTGACAACCGTGCCCGGACAATATTTGGCCCGCTGGCCAGTCTCCTTGAGGGAGATTCAATCCCCTACCTCATACTCCGCAGCGCCTTCCCCAAGTATATCTCCTAGTCCCTACATAAACAGAGATGCAGAGGGGGCGTGAGAGAAGAGAGAGAGAGGTTCTTCGTGTCGTCGCCGAGCTTTCTCCGGCAGACGGCGGGGCGGGGCAGGGCGGGGCGGGAAGGCAGCAAAGATGACTCATATCCTCCTCTACCTCAATTACATCTACACGCCTCTTGCTACTGTCTTCTTGTTCCTGTATCTGTTCTTGCGTGGTTGTGTTCTTTGTTCTTGCTTTGTTTCTTCCTTGACTTCGTGGGCGGCGGGCGCGCGCAACCAGAGGGACCGCGACCGCGAGCGCGCGCAGGCACGGAAGCCCAACGCCAAGGGCTCGCAGGACAGCCTCACCCCGGAGCAGCGCCGCGAGAGGTGCGTCCTGTTTTCCACGGTCTCCGATTCGATCCATCACGGCCAAATCTTGGCCGCGCGGTCTGAGGCGGTTCCGATCCGGTTTCTGGATCTTTGTTGGCGCAGGGACAAGAAGGCGTTGGAGGAAGGCCGCCAAGAAGGCGGCGCAGGCCGCGGCGAGCAGGGGCTGCAGGACCTCGACGGACAAGAATAAGGCCGGCGGCGGCAAGAAGTAGGTGGCACCGGCGACGGCGGCGCCACCTGTGTACGACTAATGCCATAAGCTTTGTACACCTTTGCATCTGCGGATCCGTGTACGTTAATTCTGTTAAAGCTGTTGTGAGATGCCTTATTTGTTGGGTCATAAACTTGTTATCTGCAAGTTCCAAATACTCTGAAATCATGAATTGATGATAATGATATGCGGTGTTCTCGTTTCCTTGGTTATACTAGGTTTCTATGTGCAATTTTGTGGCATGTTGTTTGTGTGATTTTGCTAAAGTTAGTGGGAATTTTAAAGGTCTATGGTAGCTAAAGGATGAATTGTGATAAAGGAAGGGTAATTCTATACTAAAATTATTAACCAGTGGTGATTGGAAAGGACATTGCTATTTTGCTACTTTTTACATATCACATTTATAATGCTAACTAAGTTGATCTGTATTGCGCTGCAGTAGTAAACCGATATTGAAGTAGTTCTACAACATTAAGTTTTATTGCTTCAAACTTTCACATCTTATTCCTACATTAATAGTCTGTTTCCTTTTAAAATTATGGAAATAGTCAAATAACAAAACCTGCTGGCCCATGCCATGGACTGAAATTGGAGCTTTCCAATAATTTCAGAATTCTAGCGGTCATTCTCGTAATATTCCAGCTTACAGCATGAGTCCTAGTATTGAATTGTTATTAAGTTGCCAGTCCTGGCTTCTGACAATTAATATCAAACACCAGATATTCTGACCAGCTATTATTTGAATTAAAAAATTGTATCGTGTCAATTTAAGTTAGGGGAATTGGCATTTTCATCGCCACATACATTAAAATGGAGAATAAAAACACCAGATATTCTGACCAGTTGTTATTTGAATTACAAAATCATCTCATGTCAATTTAAGTTAGGGGAATTGGCACTTTCATCTCCACATATTTTAAAATGGAGAACAAAAGAGGAGAAAGTGTGGCATAAGAAGATAGTGCTACAGTTGTAGTTAAATAAATGGACTTAGCATTCATGATGACAGCCACTTTATTGAATTGTTTGTTGTTGAATCATTTAAGTTTATATCCGTAAATATATCCATAATTTGTGGTAATCATATTGCATCTATCAAAGTCAACCAAAAGCAATTTATTAAGCACAAGCCAGAACAGGTGAATGAATGGGCTACAGGTACAATATTCACTGCCTTCCTATTGCTTGCTACTTCAGGTACCTGAATGAACCTTATACGTGGATGTGACTGCAGGTGCATTTGAAGAAATTATTGAGAGCTGTATTTGCATGTGAATTAGGGGTTCATATTGTAATGCATTACTACTTAACTAGGGATTCCACCACAAATACGAATTAACATTATTGCTGTGAAAATGCCCTAGATATTCACAGTCACCAAACAATTCATGCAGTTATTTATAGACAGAAGTTGTGGTATGCATTTTCATGCACTAGCTATAGTGTAGTACTTGCCTGGGGGAGATTATAATCCATGCCAATACAGTAGAAGGTTAGTTAGAAGGAGAATGCGACTTGAACTTTTTTTATTTTATTTTCGATTTTAATATATGTATTAGTCAGGAACCAATTGTATTTGATGGACTGGATAGTAAATTTGTACACTACAAACCACTTGTTGCAAATTGCTGTATGGTCTTGTTACAATTTTTCCCTGTTTGGTTTTTTCTTTTCCTTTATTACCAGTAATCATTCACATGTAGAACATATATTTTTTTACTCAACTTGTTCTCCACATCAAATATAACCAAATTTAATAATATTGTATTGTGTTTTCTTCAAAACAATAATATTGTATTGTGCACTAAGTTTTTTCATTCAAAGCATATTTAATCCGAACTAGGAAGGCAGAGGGATATAGATAATTATGTCTTGTTGCAAAATGCTACCTAGTATTCATTATTTTAAGTTTTCTTCTTCACTGCTCTTCTTTTTGTCATCCAGTGATAGAATAGGAATATTGTTTAGAGATTCTTGAATCAATTGATTTGCCTTGTTTTTTTAGATCATTTGAATGTGCATGTTCTAACCTACTGATTTCAATAGTGTTTTGGTGTATTCAGAAATCAATTTACTTAAATTGTTTGGTTACAATTTCATTCATAATCATGGAGCAACATGTTAGTATGATATCATGTGAGTAGGAAATTTATTTGCATAATTTATTATAGTATGAAGAATTTTGTAGTGGTTATTTCTGGCCAAATGTGCTTCCCTGAAACCAAATAGACACTAAATGGTTCTTGCATCACTAGGAGGCACAAACAGATACTAAATGGTTTTTGCATCACTAGAGGCAAACTGCCAAGTTAGGAATCACCATAGCAGTTCTTCAACAAAAAAGAGCAGGGAGAATTGTTGGTCGTTATTATTTGCTTGCATAAGCAGTTTTCAGAACCAAAACTTATAGAAAACATTTGCACTTTTCAACTTTCGATCAATATTGGAATTAGTTAGCATATTGGCTGTATTTTCTTTTGGCCAGGTGTGACTAACCCAAATTTAAATTGGTACCAAGGCACCCTTGCTTTTTGTTAATCAAGCCGTTGCATATAAAATTTTATGCTTCTGTTTGGGATTGGGTTCTGGCTACCACTGCCTTCACCTGGATTCTGTACATTGAGTGGTGAGATCTGTGGCCTGTGGTTGCCTTGATCTCCTGCTCTAAATTGTGCTTCATTTGAGGCAAAGCAAGATTGGATAAGTTTGACTCACCTCCTTTCTTTTGCCCCCTTGTCCTACTTGCTGGTCTGTGTTCGTCAGCCTTGATCCACTTGTTTGGTATATATTTGGATGAAAAGATTAATCGGTTTGTTTGGAATTAAAAGTCTGTTCGGTTAAAGTTCTGTTTATTTGACAGAACACTATCTGTTTAGTTCATATTGCCATGTGTAGTAGTCCTGAGGATCGATTCATGAGTTTGTTGCACTTCTATGCATGGTGACATACTTGATCGGATTCGGTACTCTTCTACACTAGGTTTTACCTCTGTGCTAAGCTTTCCACTTGTACTACACATAATTTAATATATTACTAGATAGATCTCAGTGTTCACCGAGGCGAGCTAGGTAGCTGTCTATAGAACAGTGATAGTGCATCCTCAAGCCAAATGTAACGAAGCTTTTAATACAACCCCAATTTCAGTCCTAATAATTTCCTTAGCTGTGTTGAATATGATTGTTCAGATCGCTTAGCACTTAGCAGTTTTCAGTACACATTCAATTTCGAGTGCTCTACTTATTCCTCTAAAAAAGAAGTGCTCTCCTTTTGTTATTTGAGTTTAGTTGCAAACTTGACAAATGATCAGATTCTCGGTGACAAGCAAAGAGTGTGCCTTAACCTATGATGCAAGTGGGATAAGTGTTTGCTCTATAGTAAGTTTTCCTACAGTAATAGTTATCAAGTCAGAATGCAAATGTCTACATTTCTCTACTACTAATTAGGAATTGGTGATGGTGGTCCGTTCTCCTTCGGAATATCTGATCTGTTGAATCTGGAATGAATGGCTAAGATGGAAGAAGATTTCGCCTCTTTCCTTGATCCTTTATTCGGTGGCCGTCTTGACTTCAGCTTTTATCTCTTGTGGTGAAGGTGACATCTCGTGACCCGACGAGGCGTCAAGCTCTGGTGCGGGATCGTCTAGCGATGGGAGTCTCTGGCGCTCCTAGGGCGGCAAGGAGCAAGTATCTAAAAGCGTCGACTAAAGTCTGGAATTTTTATATTCTCCAAATCTGAGTTCTATTTAATCTCTTGAAGTTAAATGGATACATGGAGCAGGAGTTGTCGAAATTCCATTGGCTCCGTTCTTCGTGTGAATGGAGTTGGTTTGAGGTTGTACATTGCTTCACAAAAGTTTCATCAATTGGTTGTGTTAAAAATTATGAGACTTGGTTGCAACTAATGTGAATTGATTGTATGTTTGTTGCAAGTCCATAAGGGTATAGTCGAGGCTCATCGGTGTTTTAAAAGTCGCGACTATCGCGACTAATAACGACTATCGACAAAGTTTCTGATGTAGTGGTAGGCCGACTATAAAAGCTAGTCGCTCGACTCGCCAACTAGTCGTGACTAAGACTAATGGCGGTTGGTAATCGGCCGTGGGCGGATGGAAGACTAAAGCCCATGTTGATTACATAGCGACATGAGCGAAGATTGAAAACCCTTTGGCCGTCACTTTGGAGGCCATGCCCCTGGAGGGCCCAAACTAAAAAAAAACCCCTGGGTTTTTCCCCTTTTTAAAAAAAATTTTTCAAAACACCCAAAAAAAAAAACTTTTAAAAAAAGAATTTGGGGGTTTTAAAGGGGGGCGGGTTTCCCAACCCAAACCAAAAATTTTTTCCCAAAAGACCCCAAAACCTGTAATTTTTTTAAAGGGAAAATAAAATTTTCTAAAATTTTTCCCCCTTTTTGGGGTGGGAAATAAGAAAAAAGGGGGGGGAAGAAAACAACAAATACGAATTTTTAAAAAGGAAAAAAAAACCCCCAAATGAAAAATAATTAAAAAATTTTTAAAAATGGATTAAATTTAAAATTTAAATAAAAAACCAAATTTTTGGTTTTTTTTAAAGAAAATAAAAAAAAAAAAATTTGAAATTTAAATTTTTTTTCCTAAATTTTAAAATATTTTAAAAATTTTTACAAACCTTTTAACCAAAAATTTTAAAAAAATTAAAACCCCAAAATTTTTTTATTTTTTCCCATTTTGGGAATTAAACTTTTGCCCCCTTTTAAAAAAAGGGGCCAGACACCCAAAAAACCTAAAAAAGCCCAAAAAACCCCAAACAAAATCAAATTTTTTAAAAATCAAAACCCCCTTTCAAAACCCCGACAAACAAAAAAACCCAAACCCATTGTCAAAAAAAACCCCCAAACGGGCGAAAACCCCCCTTTTTTTCCCTTAAAACCCCCTCCCCCCCAAACCAAAACCCAGGGATGAACCCCAAAAAAAAAAAACAAACCAAAACCCACCCAGGAAATAAGGGGAAAACCCCGTGGGCCAAAACAAACCCCCGGGGGCCCCCCAAAACCCCGGCCCCCAAACCCAACCCCCAAATTTTAAAAAACCCGGACGAATTTGGGGGAACCCCCCTTTTTAAAATGGGAATTTCCCAAATTGTATCCCGGGGGGTTTTCCTTTTCCCCTCCCGGGAAGGACAAACCAAATTTTAAACCCGGGGTTTCCAAAAAAAAGGGGGGGAAAGAAAAAAATTTTAAAGGGAAAAATATTTTTTAAAACTTAAAGGGATTTAAAATTTTTTTTTAAAAAATAAACTTTTGGAGGGGGTTTTTACCCTTTTTTTGGCCTTTTTTTTTATTTTGGAAATCCAAACCCCCTTTAAATAAAATTTTAAAATTTTCAAATAAAGGAAAAAAACCCTTTAATTTTTTGGGGCCAAAACCCCCAATTTTGGTTTCCCAAATTTACCCGGGGGTTTCCCGGCTTTTCCCAAACCCAAACCCCTTCCAAAGGGTTTCAAAACCAAAACCCAAAATTTAATTTCCCTTTCTTTTTAAAGGGTTTTCCCGGCCCCCCCTTTTCCAAAATTTTCTCCCCCCAAAAACCCGTTTTTAAAAGCGGGTTTCTAAAAAAAAACCCCCCCCAAAGTTTAAAATTTCCCCTTTTTTAAAAATTTTAACCTATCCCCAAATTTTTGGGTTAAATTTTCCTTTATTTAGTTTCCTTATTCATTTTTGTTTTTCCATTTTTTTGGCAATCCGTTCCCCCTTTGGGCCTTTTCCCAAAGGGGGAAAATTTTAAATTTTGCCCCAAAATTTAATTTTTTTTTTTGACCAATTTCCCAAAAATTTGGGCCCCTACCCTTTTTCATTAACCCCGGGCCAAAGCCAAGTCCCTTTTAACCCCGGGCAAAAAGAAAGAAAACCCCCCAGGTGGCACCAAAAAGGGGTTTTGCCGGCCCGGGGCTAGGGAAATTTGGGGAAAAGGGGGGGTAAAGGAAAGAAAAGGCCGGGAAACCAAAAGGGGTTTTCCCCCTTACTGGGGGGGGGCCCCTTTTTAGGGGGTTTTCCCGGAAAAGGGGGTTCCAAAAACCCGGGGAAAGGGTTTTTCCCTTTTTGGGGTTTTTTGGGCCCCCCAGGGCCTTGGGGGGAAATTTCCCCGCAGGGTTTCCCCCCAATAGGGTTTTTTTTCCCTCCCCTTGGGCCCAAAAACCCCAAATTTTGGGAAAAGGGAAAATGCAAAGAAAATTTTAAAATTAAAAATTTTACAAACAATTTTTCATTAAAAACCCAAAAAGGTCAAGAAGGTTTCGGAAAATTTTTTCCCAAGGGTAAAATTTTTTTGGGGCGGGCAAAAAATTTAAAGGGAAAAAAGGAAATTTGGGAGGTTTTAAGGGAAACAAAAATTTTAAAGTAAAAGGGAAATATTTTCTGGGAAATAAAAAAATTTTTGGGTTTAACCCCGAAAACCTAATGCCAAAAAGGGGAGGGTTTTTTTGGGGCCCTTTTTTTGCCCCTTTAAGAATTGTTAATTGTTCCCAAAAATGTTTAAAACAACCCAAATAAAACCCTTAGACCAAAAATTTTTGGGGGTTTTTTACCCTTATTTTGCTTATCTTTATCCAGGAAGGGGGTTTAAATGGTATTTGGGCATTTCCGGAAAAATACGGGGTATTTTAAGGGAAAATCCGACATGGGGGAAAAGGGGAAAGTTTGGAGGAAATGCTTTTGGGCATTACGAAAAGGGAAAACCCGTAAACCCTTTTGGAGAATTTACCCCTTGGGAAACATTTTTAAAAATTTTAAAAATTTTGTTTTGGGTTTTTCCGGGTTTTTTTTGTTCCCCCCTTAGGGGGGTTGCCGGGCTGATTCATTTTTCCCCTTTTGCACTTTTGCGCGGGAAATAAAAGGTTTTTAGGGGCTTAAAAAGGGTTTCAAAGGGTTTAAAAAGGGGAAAAAGGACCAAAATTTAGGGGGCAAAGAATTTGGACCAAATAAATTTTCCCATTTTAAAAATGGGACCCCAAAGGGTTTAAAAGTTTTTGGGAGGGGAAAAGGGGGTTGAAAAAAAATAAAGAAGAAAAGGGAAAGGGTGAAGGGGGAACCCTTTTTTCCCCAAAGAAATTGGGCAAAAAAAGAACCAAAAATTTTTTTTTTAAAAGGAAAATTTTTAAAAAAAAAAAGGGTTTTTTTTCAAAAATTTAAAAAAAATTTTTTTAAATTTGTTTTTTAAAGGGCTAGCTTCTAGGCCCCAAATTTTAAAAGGGAAGGAAAAAGGGCTGGGCGGGAAAAAAGGGTAGGATTGGGATTTTTAAGAAAAAAAAAAAAAAGGTTTTTTAAAAAAATTTTTTTTTTTCATTTAAAATTTAAAAATTTTTGGGTTTTTTCAAAAAAAAGGTAAAACAAAAAAGGGATTTGGGGGTTTCTTTTTGGGGCTTTGGTTTTATTAAAACAAAAAAAATAACATTTTTAAAAAGATTTAAGGTTTCAATGGGGAAAATTTAACCAAAAAAGGGGTAATGGGTTTTAATGAAATTAAAATTGGGCCCGGAAAGAAAAACCCTTTTAAAAAGGTTAAAAAGGGCTTTTTTTAAAAAAAACCCCATTTAACCAAATATGGGTCAACAAAGGGTTTAAGGTATTGGAAAAAGGATTTGAAAAATTTTAAAAGAAGGTTGGTTGAAAGGGAAAGGAAATGACAATTTTAAAGAAAAACCATAATTTTAATTGAAAAAATTTGATTAAGGGGAAAAGGGTATGTTTAAAAGTTTGGGAAAATTTTTTTGGGAAATTTTTTTGGGGGAAACAGTTGGGTTTTAAATTTTGTTTTTTTTTTTTTTTAAATGTATCTAATTGTTGAATTGCTTTTTTGGATTCTAACCTTAAAAATTTACCAATTTTCTTGTTGTTAATTGAAAAGCTTGAACAATAATTTTAATTTTCCCGAGTACCAATTATTTTTCATTTCTGGGTTTGTTATGGGGGGAATTAAACAAGAAACAAGTGGCAAATTTTTTTTCCTTTTTTTTTTTTAAATTTTTTTGGGTAAAAATTTTGGGATTTATGAAAAAAAAAAACCACATTTTTAAAAAATCAAATTTGGAAACCGGTAGGATTCCCCAACCGGCCCTTTTTCCCTTGAAAATTTTTGGTGGGAAAGTTTTTCTGGGAAAAGGTTTAACCCTTGGTTTTGGGTTTTTGTAGAATTTAAAAGGAAGGGGGGGAGAAAAAGGGGGAAAGGAAGGCCCATTGAGGGCCAGTATTTGGGGAAAAAGGCGGGGCGGTTTTAGAAGGGCCCCGGGGGTATTGCATTTTAGATAAACAGGTTATCCAAATTGCGGGAAAGGGAACGACAGGGCCCTTTCCAAAGGGGGTGTTTTTTTTCTATTTTTACCCGGGAATATTTGGTGGGCATGAGACGAAATGGCCCAAAAAGGAAGGTTTCCAAAGGAAACCCCCAAACCCCCGGGGGAGGCCCCGGGGGGTTTATAGAAATAGGTAAAGGTCATGGCCTTTTCGAGGCGATCGACCCCGCGCTACAGGGAAACCCCCCGGGGCTTGGTAGGGAAAAGCGTCCGAGTGCCCCCCCAAAGGGGATAGGGATCAAGTGGCTTCCAAAGGGGTTTGGGGGGTTTGGGTCGGTTTAAAAGCATCGGGGGAAGAAAATTTAAGAAAGGGAAAAGCGCTAAAGAAATAAAAAAATCAAATAATTAAATTGAAAAGGGGAAAAAGAGATTGATTTTGAGATTGCTTTTTTGAAAATTTTGGTTTTAACATACCAAAAGAAACCAAAAATTTTTAATCGGAGTGTTTTATCGGATTTTTTTTTTTTGACCAGTTTCCAATTTTTTTTTTAGAAACCCTTGCTAGCTTTTAAAATTTAATTAAATTGGAACTTTAGATTTCCATTCTTAGTAGGATTTGGCATAAACATTTTAATGAAAAAAAGGTCCCCCTTAATTATCCTAAATTATTAAAATTTATCTTCCATCAACCTTTCCCACCCAAACCCAAAAAATAAATCCACCCTGCCCGACCAAACCCCCCCAAAAAACCCGGATCTTCTGCCCATGGTAGCCGGCCCCAAACCCTTTCCCCCAAGAATTTCGGAACCCCAAAAACACATCCACCCGAGAAGGCCCCTAGGATTGCCTAGCTATATTTGGGAAATTAGGGGCCCCCCCCGTCAAACCCCCCGGGAAAAAAGAAATTTGGAGTTAAAACCCAAACCTTATCCATCCCCGAGAATTTTAATATATTTTTTTTCTTTTATATTTTCCATTCATTTAAGTGGATTTTTCCATTTTTTCTTGGCCACAAAATTCTTTTACCGTTGGGGTTTTGGGGAAGTGGTGGGGGAGGAAGAAATCCTAATGCGTGTCACATTCACTCGGTTTTCCATTAAACCAATACATTATCCCGGATCCCGGGACGGGACAACCCAAATGGCTTTGGGCCCACCCCTGGAAACTAAACCCTGTTAAACAAACAGAATCCAAGGAAATTAAAACCCAGTTCCCCGGGAGGGCAAAAGAAAAGGGGGCCCCCTTGCGGCCCAGGACCCAAGGTTCCCTCCTGGGAAACCCTTGAGGAGACGGATTTTGGGGGGGTTGGCCGAGAGCATAACCCGAAAGAGATTCCCACCCGGAATGGCCGCCTTCCCCCGTCCATTCTCCCGCCGTGTTTTTCCTTTTTGCGGCGCCCCATGCGGTTTCCCATGCTCCGCCATTCTTGGGGGGGCCCTGGCGAGTTTTGGCCCTTTCCCCCTTTTTTTTGGGGTTTCCTTTGGCCCGGTCCCCGGGTTTTTTTGGCGGGGGAGGGCCGGCCCTGCTTTGGCCCCGGCCATAACCAAAGGAACTTTTTTTATTTTTGCAGGGTAAAATTTAAAATATGACCAATTCACAAAAATGGTAAAAAGGAAAACCATTAAAATAAACGGAGGATTGTCCAAGGATAATTTTAATGCCCGCCTTTTAGTAAGAAACCCCTTAATTTTCGGCAAAACAAGTCTATATAAGAATGAACACAATTGGTATTTAGGGGAAAGTTAAACAAAGGAAATCAAAAATGATACCTTTTGAAGAGCAATTAAAAGTTCAAAGCCATATAATCTTATAAAGGGGGGAACCTTGGGGGGGAGCCGCCAAAAGGGCCAAACAACTTTAAAAAAAAGGCCAATGCCCCAACGCCGCCCCTAAGAACCTTTTGGTTGTTCCGCCGGGGTTTTTCGGGCGCCCACCCAACCTCAGACTTGCCAAAATCGGGCAAAAGCAAATTGGGATGTCGTAGCTTTTATATAGAATTTTCCCTCGACAACGAACGGGAGGTTTTTTGATCCTGGGAAATGGCCCGGGTTAATCAACCTACCTGGGTGAGGGTGCCTTGCTGAGAGGGAAATCCAAAAATTTAAAAGGAAACCTGTTGGCATAAAATGGATCCCTTAGTCTTTAGTAGGGGGAACTTGTTTATCTTGTGAAATCCGTAATTTTTCTGGGGTACTAAGTTTTTTAAAACAAAATTGGACAAATTTTGGGAGGACAAATTGATTTGGGAAGGAATTTGTGGCTTGACAAAGGTAATTAAAAGAAAGGGGCTTTGGAATTTCCCCTTTTTGGACGCCGCGCCTAACCTTTGGATCTTAGGAGGACATTGGGAAATAAAATTTTGGGTTCATTTGCAAAGGGACCGGTTTACTTGGGAGGAAGGCCGCTTGGAGGACGCGGTGGATCTACCCCAAAAGGGCTTTAGTTTCCAAGGAAGCGGGGGGGGGAAACCCTCCTTTTTCGAGAAGGGTGCAAATTCATGTTAAAACCTTTTTGTTTTCCCGGCCTTTAAGGGGTTGCTGGGCTTCCCCCTCTTCTTTTGCCTTGGTCTGGCGAGGGCCCAAATGCTCTTTGGGCGCCTGGCCTTGCGAAGCTAAAGGGGCTTTCCTGGAAGGCTTTAATTCTTGGCTTGTTAAAACTCTGGACTCTTTTGCCTTTTTTAACCAAATAATTCTTTGCCTTAGAAGGACCAATGGGCTTGCAAAGGTCCCATGTTTAAGATGTGAGGAAATGGACAAAAGGAACAAGCCAAGAAACAAGCAAGCCGATGATTAGGCTTTTAGGTGAGCTTCCCAAGAAAATGGCAACAAAGAAAGGAACCGAGTCCGTAAGCGGATTTTGAAGTTATTGTTTTTTTTTCAACTTCTAAAAATTGAAATGCTAATTTTTTGAGGCTTTTGGGGAGTCAAGGCCCGGGCTTAGACTTAAAGTTGAAAAGGAAGGGGCCGTTGCGTCCCGGAGGGAAGGATACATTCTTAGAAGAACTCTCTTTAAGTAACAACCGGTTACATTGTTTGAATGATTTGGGGGGTTTAAAAAAGAAAACCGCCAAACCAATAATTGAGCAATTGGGAGTTTAAAACAAAAGCAAATGGTTTAAAAGACAACTAAAAGAAGGCTAACCCATTATCCAAAAATTTCAAGGGAAAGAAGGTTACTAATCCAACCGGTATAAGGTTAATAAATACTAACTTGGGCCAGCTGAGAAGCCGGGGTGAATTTAAGGCCAAATTTTCAAGGCAAGTATGGGATGGGGCCCAAAGCACCTGTTATTATCCCGGAGCAAAAGAAAATCTTGGGGAAAGGTCTTGAACCCTTAAGAAGGTTGCTTGTGAAAGACAAATGGAGATTGGAAAAGGGTTCAGTGGGAGGAAGATAATTTCAAGGAGTAGGATGTTTTTGCATTTTATTTGGTTGCCTTGGCTGTTTTTTTTTGGGACTTACTTTGGGACAAGGGAATTTTAAGTTTTAATTTGTTTTTTGTTAAGAAAGATCTGGTTAACTTGATTAGGATTACTGAAAGCAAATTTTTAATTTTTTTGCAATTGGCTTTCTAATTTTAAATGAAACAGGAAACTTTTTATATTTTGGTGTTGGGGAAAATGAAATTGAAACAAGAAAAAGTTCCCGTTTTTCCTTTTTCTACTTCAATTTCTTTTTGGGATTTGTTGGAATTTAAGAAAATAAAAATATAGCATGACTTGAGAAGAAATTAGGGCCTGACAAGACAATAAATTTAGGTTTCTTTTAAAGATTTAAATTGACCATGGCAAATTAAAAAAAAATTTAACAATAGCCCTTTCTTAAGACCAAAAGGACTCCTAAAGGCGTTCTTTTTTGTAGAAATGGTTGATGAAAGGAAAAAAAAAAAAGGATATTAGAGAGGTATTTTAGAAACAATAGAAAAAAACGACTTTACTAAAGTTTAACTAATTTTTTAATTTAATTAATGCTTATTTTGTTTAGTCTTGTTTTGGTTTATTTCGCCTATTACTAAATTGAAAAAATTTGGTTTTTGGTAAGTTTGGGGTCTTTTGAGTAATTCTTTATGGTTTGGGAATTCAATTTTATAAAAAAAATATGATTTCAAATGAATTTTTTAATAATTGTTTATATTTAGGCGATTAGACATTGATTTAAAATTTGGTATTTTGTGTGAAGGTTCAATTAAGTTTAAAAAATTTTTAAGAGGTTTTAAAAAGGTTTAAATTTTATCTGAAATTATTTAAATACAAATTGCATATTCAAGTAAAATCATTGAAAGGTTAGTGTTGAAATAAATTTTTATAAAGGGTTTCCTGAAAGGAACATACTATAACATTGGGGAAAGTGCAAATTTCCAATAAGGGGGGAAAAAAAAAAAGGGACCATTTAAGGAAGAAGACAATTTACAATTAAGAAGGTTGATGTAAATAAACAAAAGAGATATGATAAGTTTTGGAGAGTTTAAACCCAAAGATTATGTTGTTTTAAGTCCCCCAAAAGAGTTTGAATTAAGTAAAAGGAAAGTTGTGTATTTGACGTCAAAATTTGGAAAGAAGATTTGTTAAGGTTTTGGTTTTTGTAGATACAATGGTTTCATCTAATTGACCTAAATTTGGGATAGGGCATTAGAACCCAAAACTTCAAAATATATTCAAGGAAGGTTGTAAAATTTTAATATGGTCGGGACAAATCATTTTTTTTTCGGTTTTGGGCCACCATTCAAAAAAAGCTTTTGGGACTGCTCTTTAAGTTTTTCTCCCTTTAGCCATTTAAATTTGGTTTAGAATATTTAAGGTAGGTTTGTAATACCCTAATTTTGGCCCTTTAAAAGTTTTAAAATTTAAAAGAAACCATTTAGTTTTTCCAAAAAATAAAGTTTTGAATTTCACAAAAAAGAATTTACAAACTATACTGTAAAAATCTAATTTTTTAAATTTGTTCCCAATTTGAATTTTTGTTTTTCTTTTGAAAATTTTTTTCGAAATTTTTAGGGATCCTTGGAAGCCACTTTTTTTCTTGATTTCAACCCAATTTGAACCTTCCATTTGGCTTACTGTTTAACCGTTCACAAGGTTCAAATTTTTGTTGAGGATCTAATGGGGGTGTAAAAGCTTTAAAAATTCTTTGAAAAAAAATTATTAAGTATTTGTTCAAAATTAAATGATAATAGATAAAAAAACAAGTTTTTGAAAAAATCTTAAATCAATAGGTATAAATAACTATTTATTTTTAATTTGAAATTCTAAATGTAATAAAATCAATTTTTAAATAAAACTTGATTAAAATAAAAAAAGAATAAATAAAGAGAAATATTTTATTTTTTTGAGGATGGGAATCCACATTAAAAAGAAACCATTTGGACCGGTTATTTGGCAATTTCCAAGTGAGTTTTTCCTCCGGATGATTAATTCAAAGGGGGTTTCCTTCCTTGGAAAGCCCAAAGAAAGCCCAAGTTATTAGGAAAACCAAGGTAGTAATTAAGTTTAAGATACCAAGTAAAAATTACTGGTGAAGAGTCAAATTAAGGCTTTCCGTCAACCTACAAAGGTTAATTTAAGAAAACTGTAATTAGAGTCATTTGCAAAAAAATGGGGTCAACTTGAAATCCCCCTGCTTAAAACCGCCCAAAAAAGTTGCCTTTGGTCCTTAGTTCCAAAGAAAAACATTGGGGAAAGGAAAAACCAAAAGGAAATGTAAATTAAGGCCGATATGAGGAGTTTAAAATGAAAAATAGCCTTATTTTTAAAATTTAAAAGGGTTTCACCATCCCCAAAATTTTTGATAAAAATTTTTAAACAATTTTTCCCTTTAAAGTTTTTAAAGGGGTTTGGTTCATTTGGGGGTTAAAAATTATTATTTAATTTAAACCTAAAAAATTAAAACATTTTTTAATCATTTATGATTTTTATTTTATAAGGGGATAATTCTAATTTTAAAATTTAAGCAACCTAATATTTTTTAAATATCCCAAATAAAATCTTGACATTTGCAAAATTAATTTTTTCCCTTCACAAAAACTTAATCGCGCAAAGTTACAAATTCTAAGATAAAATCTTAACCAGGAGATAATAATAAAAATTTTAAAAATTTTAAATAACAAGAACCTTGGAATCAAATTCTAATGTAAGGATCCAAACATACCCAAATTTGCAAAAAATTTAAATCCAACAATCTCTAGGTAAACCCTAACCTTATTTATTTTAACAATAAATATTTTCTAAACAATTTTCAAAACAAATTAAATTTTATTACTTGGTATAAAGGAAAATCAAAACAAAAACCGATTAACTTTTTTGAACACTCAAAATCAACTTAAAAAAACAAAACCAAATTAATGGTTCCCTTTTAAAACCTCAAATCCATAGTCCTTTCCAAATGATTAAATTCAAGGAAGGGGCCTCAATTTTCCTTAAAAATACTTTGTTTTAAAACCATTAAGGGGAAAATAAGTTATAACCTTGAAGCCTCTAAAGTTCAACCTTTAATGTTTTCCCAAAAAGCCCCCTTCCATCAAACATGGAACAAAAGTTGGAACCCTATTCAAAATGAATTAAAAATAAAATTAAAACAAGTGGTCAAGCAATAAAAAAAATTGTTTACAAGACAAAATTTTCCTGCCAAAGGGCACAAGGAACTGCGGGGGGGGGGAAACGGATAAACATATGGGGAAAGGAAAACGGATTTTTTATTGGGGTTCGTTTTTCCCTTTCGTTTTAACTTTAAGGGGGAAAACCTTCCCAAAACCCAATTGAGTGAAATTCTTACCCTAGTTGTTTACCTTTGTCTGACTACTTGGACTTTTATGTTTCCATCTTCTCCTAATTTTTTTCGCCCTCAAATATTGCTTCTAGCTTCATTAATTCACATTTAAATTTACAACCATATATTTTTAATTTTCACAGAAACCTATTACAATATAAAATTGTTTCCCAAAATTTCAAATAATCCACCATACAAATTACCCCTATCAATTAGAAATTGAACAATTTGAATGATTTAAATTGTCATATTTTGAACCATTTCAATACCAAGAATTTTGTTATTTAACAATGAAGAAAATCAACACATGATCCCTTTTTTAATTGAAAACAACCAACTCAATTTAAACTAAATTATTAATTTAAATAACCAAAATTTCAAACCCATTTTGAATTACAAGTAAATTAAATTAGTTGGATGTAAGGATCAAAATTTAAACCAAATACGAATGAACTTCAAAAATGCAAAAATAATTAATTAAAAATTCAAAACAATTTTAATAGCTTTTTTACCAATTAACATAGTATATAAACAACAATTAAATTCAAAGAAGCAAAGTTTGATCCTTATTTCTTACAAAATAACAATTTTATAGAATTTCCCAAAAGGGGGCCGCTTTCCAAACCCTTAAGATACTCCAAAAGGCATTCTTAAACTAAATTTTTCGTTTAGTAACCATATTTTAAACTGGTTTAAAATAAAAATACCTTTGTACATAAAAATTTTTTTACAAATCAACAAAATTCATTCAAGACCCCGGGGGCCCCCAAGAAGTCTGTGAGACCGGAACCAAAGGGCAGGGCCGAGCCCGGCCGGTTGCGCCGGAAAATCCGGAAGCGTGGTGAGGCCTCCCCAAACTTTATGAAAAAGGAGACCCGGGCTTTCTTGTTTACCCGCCCGCAACATTGGAACCCAGATAAAATTTCCAATTAGGGGGGCCCCACATGGGGGGCCCAGCCCTTTTTTCGTTCACCTTTTTTGGGGGGGCCCCCATGGTTATCCCCACATGAAGAGTAGGCCCAAATAAATTATTCGGGGAAAAAAAAGTGGCGCAAGGACCACCCGGGAAAAGGGGGGGGCGGGGTCGATGGGATCAACCTCAAGGGTTTTCTTACACGAACCCCCCAAGAGGAAGGTAAGGCCATGGGCCCTTTAAAAAAGAGGGAGGATAACCCCAAGGAAACCCAAGGGATAAGTAGGGCCCAAATGGTAAATGGTGAGACCCTTTAACCCCTGGGTTTCCCCTTTGAAATTAAGGACGGGAAAAAGGAAAATAATTTAAATACCAGAGGTTTTTTACAGAGAAAAACAAAGTAATATAAATTAAAAAGGGAAAAATTTGATTATTTTTGAGAGTAAAATTTTCCTAATAATTTTGGTTTTAATTCCCAAAAAAACCATAAAACTTTTTAACAAAATAATTTTGATCTTGACATAATTTTTTTTAAACCTTTAGTTTTCACAATTTTTTTTTGTACAAACCTTATCAATTTTAAATATTAAGAAATTTAATCCCCAATACCATTCATGTATAGGATGAATTGGCTAAGCAATCTTTTTGTTGCAAAAGAGCCCCTTCTTGGCCAAAATTCATTGTTTTACTCAAACGCTTGGGCAAGGGGCCCTCCCCCCCAACCCCAAAAAAACCCTAAATCCGGGAAAATCCAAGACCAAACCCCCCCCGGGCTGGGTCCCTCAACTCCCTCCCCCTTTAAACCCCAAACAAAAATCAAAAAAAAGCAGAGACCCCAAACCCCAAAGAAAAGGACCTACCCTTGGGGTTTTGCCCCCAAATCCCGCCTCGGCCCGCCCCCCAAAAAACCCGCGCGAAAATCCGCCACCCCGGACGCCCCCCCCCAAATTACCGAGTCCGCCGTAACTTTTCGCGGAGATGATTCCCTTTTCCTTTTATGGATTTTCCGTTGTATTTAACGGATTTTATTGTTTTTTTTTAAAAATCATTTTTCCCCCTTGGGAACCCCCCGGGGCCCGGGGAAAAAGATTTTGTGCAATTTTTTGGCTGCAGCGACAATTTTTTTTTGGGTTTGAAGGACTATAAAAGTTTTGGACCCCTAGCCATGGGGAAGGGGTTGGAAAAGACCCCAGGGAAATAAAGCCCATTTAAATATCCAAATCCAACCAAATTAAAAATTTGTCCGGGGGCCCAAAACCCCCACCCCGGGGTGCCGTGCCCCCCCAATCCTCGGGCCGGCCCCCAAGGGACAAAGCCCGGGCCCGGAGGAACCCCCGGGAAAACCCCCCGTTATTCCTTATTCCCCCGGGTTCCCCTCCTTCCCCCCACCCTTTTGTCCCATGGTTCCCTCCCCATCCGGTTTTTCCTGTTTTTCCTTTCCTAGGTTTTTTGGGCCCTTGGAGTTTTACCGTTTCCGCCATTTTTGTGCCATTTTCGTCAATGCCGCTTCAAAGGGGTTTGTAGCTTGGAAAAGGGTTTTTTTCTCCCTTTCCTTGCCCGCTTACCCAAAGGAACACCTCTCAGCTTTGTTTGGGTAAAAGGAAATATCCAATCCCCTGGACGGGCCAAATTCCTCTAATCCCCGGGCCTCTGTCCAAATCCAAAGGTTTCCCCTAATTTGATGGGCCTCCTCCTGATGTCGGAACGCGTCTTCCTGGCAAAATGGCCTTTTGGAGGTTTTATGTAAGTGTCCCAAAGCTACCGTCAAAGGTGCAACTTTGGGCTTCAAGGAAGTTCAAAATGAGCAGATCATAAAAAGGTAACCGGGGAGCCAATTGAACCCCAAAAGGGGAATTCCCAAGGAATATCTTTAAAAAGAAAGGAACCAAGCCTTTTTTAACCCTCCCACTAAAAGCCAATTTTGAAGATTAAAGACCCGGGGGGTTTAAAAATTTTAACCTACCTTGAGATTGAAAAAAGTCAAAGGACAAAAGAAAGGGAGTTGAGCCAATTGAGAATTGCAATCAAGTTATCAATTAAAAGCAGGTTTTTTGGTCCTGGCAAATTTTGGATAGATCCCAACCTAAAGGGGGCCAGCAAAGGGGAAATCCAAGAAAAATAAGGAAAATGTTCATCAAAGGTTATCACATTTTTGGGGTTACGAATTAAAGGGGGAATTGATAAATTACTTTAATAGTAAGGTCCTTCTTGGGGCAAAGTTTCCAACCAATGAAAAGGAGCAAAGTTGTTGGAGGAGAAATTGATGCCTTGGGAAGGAATTTGTGGTTTTGGCAATGGATATTACGGAAAGGGGGAAGGGTATTTATTTTTTGGACCCTTTTCCCAAATTGGACATGGGAGGACATTGGGAAGAAAAGATTTGTGGTTATTGCAAGCAAAGAATCAAAGGTTTATCTATGGGCGGAAGGATTCCACTTGTGGGGCGCTGGTGGTTTTACCCGAAATTGATAATTTTTCCCATTGGAAGCAGGGAAGAAAAGGGGAAAACCCGTTCGATGAAGGGAAAACAAATTGAAGAGGGTTTGGAAAGCGAAAAAATTTTTTTTGGCGCAAGGGAAATTTGAAACCCCCCTTTTTATTGTGAAATTGGATGGGAGGGTTAAAAATATGGGGCCTGGTTGCAAAAAGAAATAAAGGAGGCTTTCAACTCTTAATGAAGAATCTTGGATTGGAAAGAGGCAACCAAATGGAGAAAATTTTATGGGCAGAATTTTGAAAAATAAGTTTTCTTGGAACCAATAAGATTTCTCAAGGTTCCCGAGTTTAAGAGTTGGGAAGAAAATATGGGAAAAAAAAAAAAAGCCAAAACCCATAGGGTTCCAAAGAAAATTTAAAGAAAGAGAAAAAGAGCCAAGTGGCGAAGCATTTTTTTTCCCAATTTCTAAAAATTGAATAGCAATTTTTTTTTTGTGGATCTTAATTTGTTTCTTCAAATCTAAAAAAATGTTGGCCTTTTTGTTGTGTTGCGGTTTGGAGTCATTTTATGAAGTTCAATTTTAAGAAAAAAGTTGTTGGTTATTTGAATGCATTTGGAATTTGTGTTAATTTAAAAAAGAAACCCTGAAAAATGATTAAAGTTGGTTTGTTTTAAAAAATACAAAAGGTTTCAAAGTTACCGGGGAAGGTCCAAAAAAAAACCCAAAATTTCCAAAGAATTTCAAGGGTCAAAGGGGAAAAGTAACCTTCTGAAGAAAGGGAAAACAATTGGGACACTTGGAAATTTGATTAGGTTAAAATTTTCCAAGGCTCGGTGATGAAGCTTAAAGTCACCATGCATTTCAAAAGATTAAAAGGGTGAACATTAGAAGGGAAGGAAATTGAACCATTAAGAGGAGGGGCCCATATGACAAAAAGGGTGATGATAACAGGATTTAGAGAGGAAATAGAATTTCAATTGGAGAGGAGTTTAATTCATTTGATATGTTGGAATGTTTTTGGCTTTTGTTTATGTTGGAATTTTTATGTTTAAGGGCTTAAGTTTTAATTTGTTATTTTGTTAGAGAACTTATCTAATTGTTAATTGTTATTATTGGACTTACTAGAATTGAACTTTTTATTAATTTTTACTTTTTGGCAATTGAAAACTTTACTAATTTTAATTTGTAAAAGTGACCAATTTTTTACATTTCCTTTTTTCATAATGGGGTTTGCCAAAAAGAAAAATGCCAAACCCGGTTCTTCACCTTCCTTCTTTATTTCTCTCTTTTTTATCTTTTTGGTATATTTTGAAAATAATAAAGAATATATTGTATCGATTGTAATTGGGACCTAGTCCGACTATCACAAGTCTTAAAGCGTCCACAATCCAAACCTTTAAGTTCATTCCAGAGGCCCTCCTTTTTTTTGTTTTTAAAAAAGGTTTTGTTTTTTTTGGGGAAGTTGAAATGTTTTGGCTCATGATCGGTGTTTTGCGAGATCGGCGCGGTTTGTCGCCATTTTAAATGGCCAACGTGACAAGAGGTGAGTCAATTAAGCTTTTTTGTTTGAGTAATGCCACACATGTGTTGTGTTCAGTCTACTTATGTTGAATAACATTATTCCAGAGATAGCACTTACATTTGGGTTCGTGATTACATGATGTGTTTTGTAACATGTCGGGAATAAGTTTTATATGAAGTTTTAGAGGTCCATACATGAGAGTAATTGCTGAAGCTTGCTTGGGTATTTCCTTTTTTGCATTGTTAATTACATATGATGTAAGCCATTAAATTATGTTTCAGAGGTCCATACATGAGAGTAATTGCTGAATTAATTTTCTAGCAACTGGAAAAAAATTGTTGAGCAGTAAAACACGTTATTAATGTAAAACAATGGAGTAGTGCAACCAAGTAATGTTTAACGAGATAAAGCCTTGAGTCAATATTTTGTTTGCAAGTATGAATCAAGTCCAAAAGATCTTAGACTCTTATGTCCTTGGGTAAGGACTGAGTAAAGGTTGTAATTAGTTATTTATGCATCCCTCTAAACCCTATTAAATCAAGAAGGATTTGTAAGTTGGGGGTTCTCCTCCAGAGCAGTGAATAGAATTTTTCCTTTTTGAAATATCCAAGAATTTGTCATCATAAGTGAATAGAATTTTTCCTTTTTTGAAATTCCTATTGGATAATTGAAACCTTCTTTTCAAACGGTAGGATAATTCAATCTTCAAAGTAACTTTTAATGAAAGCCTTTTGTGTAGTGTCCATGATAATTTGTTCACCTTTACAGCCAATGCAAGTGCACTTAAAGTGAGCTGGGAACCTTCGGATATTTGTTACAGGTTTTTTCCTATGAAAAATGTTGCATTACCTGATGCTATTAAGTAACAGAGATCCCATGTCTGCAGTTTAACTGGAGAATTTTTCTTGCAGAGGCTGTTCAACGTTCTGCTTTTATTGCTGAAGCAGAGGGCAACTACAATTGAACCCACCCATTAGGTACCTCGGCAGCTTCATTTTTATGTATAATAGTACCAGTTTTGTTGCTATTGGTTATTCTTCTAAAAATTCAATTGGAGTATATTTGAGTAAAAATTCAGTATCATAACTTGATTGAAGGATTTTATGTACTGCCATTACTAGGAGCTGATTAGCTTGTAACTTGTTAAGATCTACTACAGTACCTAATGATATAATTACAACTCAGATCCGCTTTTCTAATTAGCACCGCATTGAATAATATTGATGCCATGTACCTTTTGGGTTTTAAGGAAGCACATGTTCATCCACATGTATCTGTTTCTCTATTTGAGTTCAGTAGCTTGATGCTTGTCACATACCTCATGTCTATGGGCTAGGAAAAATTTTTGGGCAATGAATTGGATCTGTGTCATGAACTATCAGATTTCTTTTTAGGACAGCTAGCATAGGTGCAGACAGTAGTTAGGGTCTGTTTGGGAGCTTTTTAAATTATTAACCTTCCAGTGGATACATCACCTCAATTTTCAATCTCATAAGGCTTCTGATTTTTGGGTTTTTTTTTACCAAATCAGATTTGTTCTGTATTTAATCAATTGCTGAATTCATTGACACATGTAACAAAGGAACTTTGGATCAATCATTCATAACATAAAATAATTTCACCACTCACCACCTCAATCATACTTGTGTTTATCCTGTTATGTATGGATTTACAGTACAAATTTCTGTATTAACTTTCAAGTAAAGCCTAGCGGGTAAGGACTGAGTAAAAGGTTGTAATTAGTTATTTATGCATCCCTCTAAACCCTGTTAAATCAAGAAGGATTGTGTAAGTTGGGTGAGTTATTCATAAATTGAGATGGAATTATTGATTCCTTCTGGCATTGGCTAACCAAGTAACTTACAAACAAGAAATAGCTAACATATCAACCAAGCATGATGGAAGAAATAATGTACTGTACACAACTCCACAAGCAAGATACTTTATAACTAAAGCCTAAGGTATATCAAGTAAACCATAGATTTGACTGGCTTAACATGACTGTAAAGAAATAATCCAGAATAATAGAAGTGTGCACTTGATGCTATATAACTAAAGCCTAAGGTATATCAAGTAAACCATAGATTTGAATGGCTTAACATATAATCCAGAATAATAGAAGTGTGCACTTGATCAAATTCGTCAAGCTAACTTAAACTGATCCTACTAGTATCAATAAAAGAAAAAAGGTTCATGAATTGACCAGACCACTGCCAACAATCACCAAACTAGATCAAAATCAAATGGCAGGTGTGGGATCACTGAAAACTTTGATTCAAAACCAAGTAAGAAGGTGTTTTCAGCTACTCAGTTTCAGAGATGCACCTTTCAGATTCAGTTTTTGAGTAGTGAGCATGAAAGAGGAAATATTGTTATTTCAAACTTTGCTTAAAATACATAGAAGTTACTCATTTGCATATATTAAATCTAAAAGTCTATCTGATTCTATGGTTCATAGAATTGACATATTATTTAACTAGGTAAGGGAATGTTGTGGAATGCAATATCTTGCTCTAACCATGTTGCATTAACATCTTTACCAAATTATATTCCAAATGTTGCTTCTCTTGATCCAAGCAGAAATGAAATTAGATGAATTAAGGATGTTTAGGATGACAGAAATCTTTTCCACAGCTCTTCGTGAACCCACTTCTATTTTGGGACTTGTGTGTTTTATTTTCATCAATGTTGGAATAACCTGAGTTTATCTCTTGAAAATGGAAATTATTGGTCAGACCTGACAGAGTTATAGGTGATCTGGTGGTTAATTGATAGAGTTGAGAAATAAAAGATAAAGATTGGTCTATTATGAAAACAGCATCTATTGTTTTTTGTATCACATTGCTTAAATGTTATTATTAACTCCATGGAAAGTACACTTTAGATGTACTTTTGAACTATTATAGTTTTTAGCATATTTGCATAGATGTTCACACTATACATTCTTATGATATTTCTGATAGCCATCATTAACATTGTGAAGAGGAAAATGAAGGTGAGGAATTCTTGTTTTTTCTTTTCTTATTCATCATTTTCCACTTCCTCATCCCACAATAAGTCTTTTGTGAATTTGACCTTTTTGAATTGAAACTCATAGAAGCACTTGATAAGTCCTGCTCGTTGGACCTTTTGTGAATTGAAACTCTGATTCTCAACAACCCGACTGCCTCTTTGGGTGCCAATAAATCTGATTGGGGCATATCGCTACCACATAGCGTAACACTGAGATCTTGACTAAAGAATGCATGAACACTTCCACGCTGGTTCATATCTTGTGTGACTGAGATCAAAGTTTTTTTTTTTTGACTCGAGATCTTATAGTATAGACTACAGGTCAGATTCTACACCTAGCAATTTCCATGTCAGTTTTGTGATGTCCAATAATAATACTTCAGAAGTTGGGTGTTGGCTATAATCTATTATATATATCTCATCAGTTGGAAATTTTTGATCAGTTGGAAATTTTTAATTTTTTGACGGTTGTGTTTCATCAAAATGCATATCATTAGAGAATGAACTTTTTGATTGTTATACTCCAATTGGTGCATAGTTAAATTGGATTTTTTCTTCTGTGTTCTTTGGGGTTATGAGATACTACTATCAAGGTGTTTGTTCTTGGCAGTGGTAGGTACTTATTGACCATCATCTATGAGGATGTGCTACTGTTCTTTCTTGTGATAGAGAACACACTGCTTGATATTTCTAGCAATAATGTAATTTGTGTAAAGTTTGAGGTTCCATAATAGCTGTCCATCCTTATTAATAACCATGCCAACTGGAGTGTTATATTCATTTTTGCCTATGTAATGGTCTAATGGATTTTCTATTTTTAAAGATTGAGCTATCTCCCAGCTCCAGTTGGTTCCTGCTGATCTGATAGAATTTTTCTTCCCAACAAACTACACAACGATTTACCTTAGGAATCTTGCAAGGTATGTTGCAAAGCCTGATGGGTATGTGTCCACTTTTCCAACGACCCAGTTCTTTTTAGATAATTTCATAATTTAATGTGTATGTGAGCTTGGAATTCGCATATCTGTTGAACCTACATGATGTTTTTTTGGTCCTGCCATGGTTAATGCATGCATTTTGTGGGTATCATTAACTGGTTCTGTTTTACTGCACCAGTACTACACTTCTCTTTACATCTTTTAGCATTAACCTTCAATTGGTATTGTGAACTGATGTCTTGGTTACTATTGTGTTGATTTAAGGTGTGCCCAGCCAGCTGCTTGTTTTTTCTTTTTAGTAATTTTGTTATGCTAAAATATGCAAACCAAGGAATGCAAAGTGGAATGAGAACACTAAAATTTAGATGAACATGTGTTCATATTCATGGTAAACAAATGATGGTCAGGAAATTTTTTTTAAGGAGGGTGTACTGCACCCAGCAGTCAGTCCAGAAACTTTGGGCAAATCAGACCAACAAGGTGAATCTGTGTGTGTATGTGCTGCTTGAATCTAAAAGTGTTAGTAAAGTTTAGTCCTTGATAGATGTTTGCAATTTAGACTTTAAAGGGCATTTAGTCTGTAGCTTTTTTTTTCTTCTTTGCCTTTGCCCTGGCCTTGGCCTTGGCCTCTGCTTGGCCATGAATGGTTATCAAAATCCTCAACAGGATGTGACCACACTCGAACGGGGACAAACCATTAAAGGCCACAGAGCAAGCCCTCCATATCTGACCTTCATGCTCACTGCTCAGTACCATGGAGCAAATCCATATAAGCATACACCCTACAATTCAAGCAGTAGAAGTATAGTAATAGTATCAGATAGTATATTAGTCTGAAATTTAAGGTAAGGGCATTGTCTGTGAGGTTGTGAAAAGAGTCTCTTTTGTCATGTCGGCTCGACTGTAGATATTACCAACTAGGAGAGGATCCATAGTGTACCCACTTCACATGGCTTCCTACTTACTAGATCAAATCAGATTTGTTCGTTGTTTAATCAATTGATGAATATGGAAAATGCTCCTGTCACCATTAAAAAATATATTTTTCAAAGGTTTTTCCGACATCTAAATGTCTATATCCCAATGGCACCAATTAATCGAATCAAAAGAGAACGCGATTGTTTTCAAAGTCATATGGTGCCTCGTGAGTTTTTACTTCACTATCTCTTCCATCTAAAAAAATAGACCAAATGATTAAATGTGCTATTTTTTTAAGATTCAAAGAGTTCAACAACCTTGAATAGGGATATATATATGTCTTGGAACATTTGTGTCTTGGTTGATGTGAAATTTCCTATTGAAGATCACGTGATTTCTCGATTTATCTTAATGGATGAGCGAAGTCCAACGTTAATTCAACCCTTAAAAATTCATTTTTCCGCTAACTAACATGATTTATTGTAAACTTACAAGGGTTCCAAAATAGAAGCTATTTGAGGAAAGAAATGTTCATAGGTTTAACTTAGCATTGAATGAAGGTTAAGTACATCATTCATCGTGCAATTCACCAAATTTGGGGAAGTTGAGTTTGACATTAAATTGTTATGTTGTTGCTAAAAGCAAAATTTGAACCTTCTATGGTATTACATGATTTTCCTCTCTACCCAAAGCATTTTATGTCATTTGAAGCGTTTATGGATGTCCCAACAAAACATTTGTAGGTATGTCTCAAAATTTCTTGGTACCAAATATAATATCAAATGAGTATTTTTATATAAAGTAACATACAATATTTCATCGTTAGTTGGAGTGGTTGTTCATTTAAGTGATCTTGAGTTCTCTTAAACCTTTCCTCGTCGATACCTAATAAGAGGTTACTCTCCTAGACACAAGGTAAATTTATATAATTTTCACAAAAGTAGGGTATGATTAAAACTAATAGTACATAATATTTAAAATATTTCTTGTTACGTTAATTGTAGGTTTAACTTATTAGTTGTTAAATCGGATGAGCATTTAACTCAACACATTCCGGGGTCGAGGCTAAGGCAAATCACTATGTGCTTGTTGCAACTATGTTGAAGAAATATATCGAACGGTAATTAAATCATCAAACTACAAAAAATACTATTGGCAACATGGATTTAAAAAATATGTACTCATAATAAGTTGGTCTTAAAAGGGGATGTATGGAAACTACAAAGTAACAAACTAGCATTCGGGATTTCTCACACATGCACTTGAAAGTAAGTATTTTTTTAATAAAAACAAACTCCATAAAAGATAAAACTTTAACTCTTTTTTCTAATATATTTGTTAAATTGTTATTATTGTAGACTTTCAACACTCTTTGGTGGCGGGAGCAATTGACCTCACATTTGTAAAAAATTTATTGAAAGGAGGGAATGCCTAGCTCATGTGGTTACTAAGGCTACTGATTGGCGATTTCGGATTAGTAGAGATGATGCTGAAATAATTGGTGATGTAATTGGATGCTGCAAATATTTTTTTATTCTGATTACATGAATAATTGCTTATAGAGGCATGCTTGTGTTTGTTTTGATCAAAGTATGGCTGCAGACTATGAGCTTTAGCATTCTATGGCTGCAAACCGAGCTTTAGCATTCCATTGAGTTTTTTTCTAGCGAAGAGCTACTGCGCCCCCTACCATACCATTGATTCTCGATCTGCAACTTGATTTTTTCTTTTTTGGCCGGATTCTTGAGCAGATTTTTATAGTCTGAGAAAATTTGGTAGGGATAGCATGGATACTGAGTCCAGAGACTCCAGATGCATTACAGTCAGCAATGTTTGGTGCTTAGGATGGTCACACAGGCCTATTTCCTCCTGGAAACATAAGCAACAATTCAATAGCAAAATGTGGAATACATCCTTTGTAACTTATCTGTGCATATCAACATCTTTTTTAGAGAACCACATGAATTTTAGCTCAGCTTCCAAGTTCTGGAAATTTTATTTGTTTGTTGACAGAATTATCTGTAGTGCCAGCATGTCTTTCATTTGATCCCACCAGGCTCTTAACCTCTTCGCTCCCAACAAATTTACTCATAATAACTTCTGCTGTATTGGGAGCTTCCAAGTGGTGTATTCTTTCAAAAGTGTTAGCTTCACATGATCCTATGGGCACTTGGTTCTCTTTCTTCTGGGTATCCTCATTCACACTAAGTTCCGTTGTATTAGAAGCCTTTGCAAGATGTATCACAGAAGTATTAGCTTCACTTGATTCCGTGGGCATTCTGCCCTCTTTCTCCTGGATACCATCATTGACACTGACTTCCACAGTATTAAGAGTTCCCAAAGAGCCAACAGACACAAAATCCTTTTCACTTGGATGGGTGAGCTTGTTACCTTCTTCCTCCCGGGCATCCTGACTCACACCGACTTCTTCTGTTGTCCTAGGAGTTCCCATAGAATCACCTGAAGAAGCAATACTCTTTTCACCTGAACCAATCGGAATTATACAATCTTTTTCTGAGCACCCTCTCACACTCACGGTAACTTCTGCTGTACTAGGACCTCCAATGAGATTGTTCAAAGGAGAACACCCTCTTCATTTGTTCCAATCAAAACTTTACTGTCTTCCCTCCTGGCATTCTCGCCCACTAACTTCTGTTGCAGCATGATTTACATTAACTCTATCCATGTAAACAGCATTATTTTCACCGCATCCTTAGCAACTTTGCCTCTTCCATGCTGGAATCTTCACATCCATCGGAAATTATCACAGAATTACTTGCAATTGCAACATTCATTTCACCTGAAGGATCCAGGATTTTACCCTCCTGCTGCTTCTGGAGTTATCATTCACAAACACAAAAGCAGCATTCCTAACACCTGAATCCACAGAGATCCATAGAAGGTAGATGATAGAATTGATGAAAAAGATAGTAGAAGACTATAGCCAAAACTCCATAAAATGTACATCTTTCAATTATGGCCTCACCAATTGGTTGAGCTGCATCCCACTAGAGTCACCGAGTAGCAAAAAACTTGAAGCCCAGTTTCTCATTACATTCTTGCCAGAGATAAACCAGCACTAGATATCTCATTACAGCTCTTGGCTTTGCTGGTGAGGTAGTGAGGAGATGCATGAGCCCGAGCAATGCAGGTTATATAGCGGATGGGAACTCGAATGGGGTTACGGATCATGTGGAATGGGGTTATTGGATCATGGTGACCTGCATAATGCATTTTGATTGCTAAATGATCTGATCGTTTATCAACTAAAATTGCATGTTGGGCGGTATTATACCACCTAAATTTTAACAACTTGGTTGAGTATTTAGTAATCTAAACAAATTGATTCTTATGCACATAAACTTGATCCACGCCGTTTAAAGACTTGGCCCAAACCTACCATACCATTGATTCTCGTCGCAACCGATGAGTTCTTTTCTTTTGGCCGGATTCTTGAGATTTTGCCATAGTCCGGAAAATTCGGAGGGATAGCATGGATTGAGTCTAGAGACTCCAGCGCAACGTGTTTTTTGGTACTTAGGATGGTCACCGGCCTATTTCCCCGAAACATAAGTACAATTCAATAGCAAAATGTGGAATACATCCTTTGTAACTTATTTGTGCATATCAACATTTTTTAGAGAACCACAATTTCAACTTTTCCTATATGGAAATGATTTAACTTTCCTTGGACATATTTTATTATTCGATAACATGAATAATTGCTTGTGTGGACATGTTGGTGTATGTTTCTTATCAAAGTTTGGCCACCGGCCCACTCGGAGGGGTTTCCGAGTCCGAGGAAAAAGGCCTCTTCTTCAATTCTTTTTTTTAACCCTTTTTCCTTTTCATTTAAAATATTTTTGTTGTTGTTTCATTTCATTTCCCCGCTTAAATTTGGGTTGAAAGAACTTCTTATGAAAATCTTATTGATACCACCACTATGACCCATTTAAATGATAATAATTATCCGGTCTTGGTGGGATTGGTGTTTCCTCCCCTTATCAATACTTCATTACAATTCCTATTTCTTTTGTTTGGGTAGAATCCCTATTGATACCAAAAACTACTGTGAAATTGACCAATTTATAATTAGATCCCAATTTATTCCGGTCTTTTTTTATGTTGAAAATCTCACCCTTTTTTTACTTTCATTTAGCAAATTTTGGTTTCTTTTTATGAAAATCTTATTGATACCACCCACAACCCATTTGAAATGACCAGATCAATATATTGGTCTTGGTGAGGATTGAAGTAGTTGAAATCCTACACAAGACCTTCCCTTCCAATACTTCATTAGCATTTCTTTTTTTGTATGGGTAGAATCCCTATTGATACCAAACAACTACATGTGCAAATTGCACCAAAGGTTCAATTTCAAAATTTTGGTAAGAATGTTGAAATCCTAACAAATTTTTAAACCAAATTTTTTGTGTAGGGTGAATTATTATACCAACCAATCATGGAAATTGCAAATGGCCCCTTAATTTTGTAAAAAATGTTGAATCCATAAAAACAATAATTTCATTGGGACACCAATCGCTTTTTGTCAGCAAAGTTTAATTATGTCGATATCCAAACCAATATGGAAAGGGAAAAAAATTGCCATTCCTTTAAATTTTGGTTTATTTAAGTTGTAAGCATGTTTTTTAATGGGTTTATTTTTAAATATATTTTAAGTATGGTACACTAGTAAAACCTGAACTATTTTGCCAAAGACCACTAGTTATTTTAGGACAAACAAATTCAAAGTCGGTTATTCGCCCTTGAAGAAGAAATACATAATCAAACATATGCTATACAAATTCCACCTCAAGCCCTCAAGGGTTTACCACAAGGGATTGCTCAAAGGTACAAGTTGCTTTTTCCTAGAGGGCAATCCAAAATTCCTATCAAAAAGCAATTAAAGATATGTTTACACTTTGGTAGGAATAATTACCGTGATGACGAAAGTTCCCGCCTGCAGAGGACCAAACATGTAAATTTTGGGCAAGATACCACTTCAGAGCAAAGTGTACCAAGCATGGTGGATATTTTAAGGACCAAACCTAGAAGACAAATACAATCAAGGTGTCAACGAAAAATTAGGAATCAACCAATGAGAAAAGTAGAAGACAGAACGTGATGGAAGCACCCCAAATTTAACACCAACAAAAAAATTAATCCCTCAAAGCGATAGGCAAATTTGGCTAAAAGAAAGGCAAAGTCAAATCTTTCGACATGTGAAAGGAAATGGGATGAAATTCCTTTGAGAAGATCCTGGCAAAAAATTCCCAAGAATAGCTTGTGTAAGAATCAAGCTACGGAGGAGAACACCCCTGCTTAAATCAATTGCAATGAAAAAAAGATTTTCATGTCCTCCTCACCATGGCTTCGTAAGCTCCAACGATCATTCATTTAGAGGAAATTAAACAATTTATCTTTGAACTCGTCCTTATTAACTCTTTTCAAAAAAATGGTAGGTGGTATACAAACTTGAGAGGGGTAGGAGGGGTCACATTTCCCGGATACCTACTTTCTCACTTTATTGGAATTCAAAATATCATAATCCCTCAACTTAAATCCATAAAGACGATAAATGGAGGCGGATTTATAGTAATAATCTCCCCTAAGTAAGATCCCACTATGGTTGCTGGCCCGATCACCTTTCAAGGGAGAATAAGGGCATACAAAAGGGCCAATATGGTGAAGGTTTTGGTCGAATAAAAAAAGATCGGACCCGTAGATTCCCAACTCCGATTTGGTCATTAATCCCGGTAGGCATTTTCGGAAAAATAAGTTTTTAAGGCTCCCTTCAAACTTTTGGGTATCTCGGAGCTACACCAACATGAATCCGGAGGGTAAAATTTGACCCACGAAAACCAAAGTCCATTCCTTTGGCCCGAGCGAATCCGGCCAAATTTTGGAGCTCTATTTCTATGTGATGAATCAACAGGGCCTATCACCTAGTGCCGAATCGGGATTTAACATCCTGAAACCCCTAAAATTTTCCCAGGCTGCGAAAACCCCGGAATATCATCTTCATTAAACCATTAAACCTCAAAGGACAACACCAAGAATATCCGGGGCCGTGGGTCAGGGCAACGAGGGAGAGTTTCAACCACTTTCTATATGGAACAACAATGAGAAGTATAGTATAAACAAGACTATGGTTGCAAACCCTTGTCATCCACTCTTCTTCCCAAGAGGAGAACTACCGCATCCAATATCCCAAGCATGGTATCCCTTGAAGGGTAATTCGCCTAAAATAACAATAACAACAAATACTCAGGATCAATTATTAAGTGGATCTCAGATTAGCCTAATTATTTCAATCATTACAGTCACCCTTTTTTGGAATTCAATAACCCATGCGCATAGGGATCTATGTACAAACCAGAGCTGGAATTCAAGCCTTGTTTACCAAGCCTATTCCAACAAAGACGCGTTGCAGTCTCAAGGTGGAGGGTGCAAGGTGATACAAGACCACCAAAAGGAGGTCGGGATTTGTATGTTTGGGTTGTAGCATAGGTGGAGAGAGGGGCGCAAGTGGGCAAAATCGTGTTCCGCTTCTTCATGGGGGTATAAGTTCCAAACCAGCATGGCCTTATGAAAACCCGGACGCTTCTTAACCCGCCCCTTCAAGGTTAAAGAGCTAACCGACAAACCCCAAGATGCCCACTAGTGTATTCGAGCCTTAACCTCAAGGCCTTTCAAACTATCCTTGGCACAAGAGCCTTTGTGACGCCATCAAGCCGTGAGGGTCTTGTGCTCATTCCTTCATCATGGGAGGGTAAACTCACTTCCCCTTGATATCTCACCCCCGACCCGACAGAAAATATCCGAGTTTACGGATGGTCATTAATATATCATGGCCCTCTCCTAAACCAAGAATGGCAGGGTGTCGAATATACCCCGTTTTAATGCCTTTAAATCAAAGGCAAGACATCCCTTATACAGAGAAGGGATAATGGCCGTGCAAAGGTTCGGGTCGACCTTGACAATAGATGGGTAGTCCATCAACCTTACCTTCAAGGAAGTACAATTGCCATATAAATGGGAGGTTTGCCAAGCAAAAAGCCGAAAATACCTATTCAAGTACATTTCGGCACGGTTTTATAGCTCTCAATAATCGTAACAACAAAAAATTGCGAGTTAAGCAATTTAGGGATGCATGGGTTACCCCACCGAACCATGGAGGCATTACCTTAAAGATCTCCCCTTTTGCAAATGAATAATCAGAACATGAATGGCCTGCTTCGGGCCAAGCCAGATGTTGTTCCCAAAGATGGGCCAAGGACCATCTAACAGGTTTTCAAGATGAACCAACTCGGGAGGCCAACTTTACAGGATTTTCTGGGCATTTATTTGTAGCCGTGATAAAGCGGGGAAGAAGAGGGTGAACCAAGTTGTTCGGGTCCATAAGGCTACTATCTAATTTCCTAAACCCCACTGGTCCACCTCCATTAAAACTCAAGGTAACGCGATCTGTTCCGGAACACCAAAAGGGACTAACGAGGGACAAACCCTAGAGGAGGTTCTTACGAGCTATTCCAATGCCATCATGCCAGAGGCTTTTTCAAAACGGTCTTCGGCCGACCTTGGACTTTCAAAGGCTCCAAAAGCGGACAGATGGTGTCATGGACTCGAATATTCCAATCGATGGGGAAAGATATAAATCTTTCCTCCTTTAAATGAGTCCAAGAAACCCATACAACCAAGGTATACAAGTTAACTCCATCATAGGGATTTTATCGTTTCAACCCCGGCAAATGGGACGAGGAAATTTTGGGGGTTAGGGAATTTTCTTCAAATGGCCCAGAGGACCGGAAAGACATTCCTATATAAAGCTTTGCTTGGAAGTCCGGGTGATTAAGATGCACAAACCCAAACCCGGAGCCGATCCTCATCCCGAGGTAGGACAAGCTCGAGGTTTAAGATCCCACTAACTTAAAATGGGGGGTCAGAGCTTCAAAGCAAAGTGGGATAAGCTTGAAGCGCCTTATAATATAGGACGCCTCCATGACGGGGAAGGAAATCGGAAAAGGGGAATCTGGGCCGAGGATGCCATTTGGGGAAAAGTCTTTGGTGGGCTTGGGTTTACCTTATTGGGGGCAACAAATAAGACCACCTTTAAGATACCAGGGATTGCATGCAAATAAAACCGGTAAATGGGGGAAATATCCTAATATGAGTCCTATTATAGGGTGGTTAGGAATAATAGGATGTTTGGCGTTCCCTCGATTTCCATTAGTAAAGACACAACGATTATCATAGGTTTTTATGGGAATGACAACCTTTCATGAACTATTCAATCTCGCCATTGTCAAGAAGATACATTGAAGGTTAAGATAGAATGTTTGGGGAAAGGTGTACCAAGTTTTGACCCCAAGGAATCCCCATATATACCCTTCCCAATTTAAACACCCTAATAAAACCCAGCATGACTTAAATCAAATTAATGCCCCGTTATGTATGAACATTGAGCAAAGGACTATGAAAGGGCTTGAGTGCATTCCAAAAGAAACTATGATGGATTGTGCTTGGCAAAGAGGGGAAAAGGGTTTCTACCCAATTTAGTCCATCTGTGACAAGTTTCCCTTTAAATTCAAAAAGGTCCCCAAAAAATGACAATAACAACCGGGGCACACCCAATGTCTGTTCACCTCTTGAACCCTTTTTCAGAGCAATTTATTTCACTATTAAGGGGCCCCGAAGAATACGTCTTTCCTAAATGGAAATGACAAGGGTCGAAAGTCCGAAAATCCAAAACCTCACAAAAAATTGTAACAAAAATATCCAATAGACAATTTTTTTGGGAAATAATTAAGGTTGTTCAAGTAATTTTTTAAGTTTTGAGTCCAAAACATATTTAAATTGCTAAATTTGTGGGATGTACTCCCTTTCCTTGTTAAAAATTTTTTTGAATTATGAATTGTATTTTCCCAAAAAAAAACCATTATTAGTTAAGATTTCCCCGTATGTTCCTGATTTAAGCCTTTCAAGGTTGAAGATTTTATCGGATCTTGACATTTTTTTGTGTTTGGTTTTTAAATCCCTAAACCTATATCCCGATAAATTGTTTTATTTTTCTTGATATCTTTTTCTTTGTTTAATTCTTGATTCTAATTGTTAAGAACCTTTTCAAATGGTTTTTATTTAAAACCATTTAAGCCTATTATTTATTTGTTACGGGTAATACTTAAATTGAGGGAACTGAATTTGTAAAAGGCCCGAATTAATACCTCCCATAGAAAATTTATCTGCCCGTTAATTGGGAAAATTTCAAGTGTAGGGTTCCTTTTATTTTAGGGGTTATAAAAATTAAGACTTGGGCAAGTATTTCGGTTCCTTATCAAAAGACATAAAGATTTATCATGGAGTTATGGAGACCGTTAGTTAAACCTAAGAATTTACTAGGTTTACAGGTTTTCCATTGTACCGAATACAAGGGTTTGAATTTTAAATGAATATGGTAACTTTTTTTTAAAGGAATTTCCCAAGAATCGTCCATTTAAATGACCTTACCAGTAGCAAAAATTGGAAAAGAAGACTGATTAAATTTTGGCAAATTAAATGACAGTTAGTTGTTTGGTTTTTAATATTACCCCGATCCATTAATTTCTAAATTTAAAATGTTTTTTTTACCATAAATTTATTTATCCCGGGTTTTTAAAAATGGGGAGGGGGAAAAAAAAAAATCATTTTTTTTTTTGTTGGTTTGCAATTTCGAAAACTTTAAAAGCACTTTTAAATTGGGTTGGGTTTTTTTTCCCTTAAAATTTAAATAAATTTTAAAATAATTAAAATTTTTCCCTTTTCGTATTGATGTTTTTCAAATGGGGAAAATAAGTTTTAAATAAAAAGTATTTAAATTTAAAAATAAAAATTTTTGGCAAAATTTTTGAAAAATTTAATTAAAATTTTTCAAATTAAATTAGTTTGTCCCAAGATAATCAATTTTCCAAAAGAATTTAAAAATTTTGGGTTAAGATAAAAGTTAAAATTTTAAAAATGATAAATTTAAAACCCAAAAATTTTAAGGGGTGGGTTTTATAAAATTTTTTTTTAATTAAGAATTTTAAAGTTTTTTCTTTTTTTTGAAATTTGAAATTTTTAAAATAGGTTTACATTTAAATATTAAATAAAAGTTTTGTTTGGGTTTTAAATTTTTCCTTTAAAGAAGGTGAAAAAATTTTTTTTTAAAATTTTTCCAAATTTTTTCCATAAAAGGAAATAAATTTTTTTTAAATTTTGGTTTGGAAATTTTTTTTAAAATTTAGGGTTTTTTTTTATTTGGGGGATTTTTGAAAAATATTTTCCCTTTAAGAATTTTTTTGGGTTTTTAAAAATTGGAATTTTGTAAAATTTTCATTTCCATTGGGTTTTTTTATTAGCTTAAAGAAAATTGGGTTTAACTTTAGAATTTTCTTAATTTTTCAAGGCCCTTTTCAAAGAGCCATTAAATTTAAAATTTTTAACCTTTTGGGTTTAAAAAAATTTTTTTTTTTTTCTTTTTTCTATTTTTTTTCAAAAATTCTTGGAAAAAATTTGGAAAATTTTTTTGAAATTGATTTTTTAAAAGCTGCCATTTGGGGAAATTGGGTTTTTATTTAAATAAACCCCAAAGAAATCATACCCTTTTCCATTTTTAACTTTTTTTTTTTTTTTGTTTTGTTTTTCAAGGGGAAATTTTCCCACTAAAATTTTTTCTTTTATTCAAAATAAAATTTAAATGGGGCCCTTAAATCTTTTGGGGGAAAATTTTTAAAAATTTTAATTTTTTTTAAAAACTTTCTTTTAAAACGGAAAAATTTGAAAAATTTTTTTTCCCCTGAAAAAAATTTTTTTTGGGGGGAAAAATTTAATTTTTTCCCTTTCTTTAAAAAGGGTTTTTTACAAAAATTAATTTTTTAAAAATAAAGGGTAATTTTAACATAACGGGAACTTTTTAAAAATTTAAAATTTAAAATTTTTAGCACCCCTTAAATTCCCTTTTTATTGTTTTTTTAAAAACAAATTTGATTTATTTAAGAAACCTGGGAAGGGAAAATATTTAAAGAAGTCCCTTAAAATTTAAAAAAAATTTTAATTAAATTTTTTGGGGATGGAATTGACCCCTTTTGGGACTTAACTTTCCCCGAAAAACCCTTTTTTACAAAAGGTGGGAAATATTTTTACCCGGGATTTATTTTAAAAAAATTTTAATTTTTTGAAAATTGAAAACTGGAACATGAATTTAAAAAAAATTTAAAAATTTTAGAATTGCAAATTTTTTTAAAGGAAGGGGTTTGGGAAACATATTTGAATTTGGGCTTAAAACCCAAATTTTTAAAATTTTTTTAAAAGGGAAAATTGTAAATTGGGTTTTGTAAAAACTTTTAGTTTTTTTTAAAAAAGGGGGGTTTTTTTCCAAAGGGATAACCCTTTTCCCCCAGAAAAATTGGAAATTTGGGTCAAAGATTCAAGTAAGATTGTGGTTGTTGTTGTCCTTGGCCACCAAAGATTTTAATTGTGTTGTTCGCTCATGCACGAGCCCAAAGAGCCCGATCGCCTAAGAAATCTTTGTCTCCTTTCAAAAGGTTGATTTGTAGTATTGATTGATACTTCCGAGCTTATGTTGGCGTTATGTTTTTCACATGAATTTTATTGAGCGAAAGGAGTATTCTCGGTTTGTCTTTGTAATGTCGTTCTTGATCTATGCAAGTGTTCTTGGTTTGCCCCTAACGAAGATGTGATTGTGATTTTGATTTAGCTACTTGACATGTTTGTATAAAATCTAGCATAACCTATGGATTTTCATATCAAGAGACAATTTGGTAGACAACTTAGTTGTTGGATGAAACCGCAATAAATTTGATGCATAACATTGCGGAATTGATCATGGTGTTCACCAGACTAACAAGATGCTAAAGCAACTACAACCAAGACTACTTGCTTTTTGTGTACAATTTATGGTCTCTCTCAGATATAGGCTTCAAGTTATAGGTGACTACATTTAAGTCTAGGAGTTGGGGTGATATAATTTTGTCTTGGAGTTTTGTTGATTCGGTTCTTTCAACGTTTGTTCCTTTCGTCTTCTCCAATATATTGAAGATTCCACATTCAAGTGCTAGCTGATTCGGATGAGCAGGAGGTTGTGCGCAAGTTCGTAAGTGATGTGTATGGTTGCACATGCTTATTGGGATGAAGTGCTTGGGAGTTGAGAGCGATGATGAAATTGGTGTATGAATGCTCTTATGTTTTTGCAGAGTTCTATCGACTTTTGTGCCATTGACCCTTATCATTTCACTCGAATATACACAATAAACCATATCTACATGCTACCAATGATGGTAGATCCTCCCGGTATGCGAGCTTTTGTGATCGATGTTGATGGCATTGCTTCGCCTTCCGGCTCTCAAGCGCGCCGTGTTATTAGTACCAAAGGACATCGATGTCGCAAGAAGGATTGTCTTAGTATGGTTGCTTGAGTTGGTGAAATGTCATCGAGTGAAACTATCAACCTTATTTATTGATAGTTCTCAACTATTCGTGGTATGTCAAAGGTTTAATTCAACTAATCGGTGTCATTTTTCTTTCTATTTTGTTTCAACAAAATATTTATCGTTAACAACTTAATCATGTAGCATCAAAATATAATCGTGCTAAATGCTTTACTTTTTTTTTTTTGATCCAAATGGAAGATACCACCTCTCGCAATGAGGGTAAATATCATTTCATTATCCTGTGAAGCTATGAATATTATTTTTGTTATATTCGTCCATGAGCTAATTATATATGCTTCGTGTTAAGGTAATCAATAAGCGAATGGAGGGTATTGTTCAACCGAAAGAAACACGATGTTTTAACTCATGTCCTACTACATGGAACAATAAATAGCCTTTCGGGGTAGTATTAGCAGGATTCCGTGGGTTGTATTGTTGTTTTTCGGTTTTGGGCATCCGCCTTTTGCATTGTTTTATAGGTGATGGAAAGTGAGAAATGCCATGTTGCTTCTATCTCCGTAAGAGACTATTCAACTTGGTAATCTCCTTTCTTAGTTGTAACACTCATCTATATCTCTTGTAAATCATTGAATATATTACAAAATAGCACTTTTAACTCTTGATGAATGAGATTGAGATAAAACTTGTTGGTCTTGATACTCTTGTATGTAAAATAATATAAAATAAGTTGAGCTAAATTTATTATTTACTTACAACCATTATTTTATCATCTATTTGATGACCGTTCTTGAGAAAGTTTTTAGTGTTATTGCAGGACCTCTCCGTTTGTTGTGAAAGAAGACATGTCAAGAGGTGAGGATTCTTTTACCGCTTATCATATTTGAATTTTGTTATGTGTACTATCTCCACATTTTGCATATACTCTTTTTTCGGTGCTGGAAGTAAATCGGCATTGATATTTCTATTTTATTTTATTCTACTTTTAACTTCTTGAAATTATGGTGAAACGTATCATGCCTTCTTATGATTCTTTATATACCTTAATTTCGAGTCGCTCGGCCCGGGAAGGACCTAGCGGTGATCAGGAAAGAATGAACC
>JAYEVE010000924.1:0-58723 GCA_036346375.1 Guadua angustifolia
TTAAAGCGTAAACATGCAGATAAAGAAACTAAACGACAACGACTCAGTTTAAACTCCTTCGGTAATTACTATTCCGGGTCAGGAGACCGTCGGATGGGAGCGAAACCCTTCGCACTCTTCTCAGGCCGTCGATTCACTTTAACGCCTCCTCTGTTTTCTTCTAAAGTTCCCGCTTCTTCCTCTCTCAGACTTCAGCATTCTTCATCGCCTGACACTCCCGCGCGCATCTCACAGCGCCGCCGCCTCGTGCCTCGGCATCACGCCGCGTATACGCCGTGATCGCTTGCTCAGCATCCTCGGCCTTCCAGCGCACTGCGTAGCGCCCGTCGCCTCGACCAGCGCCGCGAGCGCCACGCTTACCGCCTCGGTCTCCCGTGAAGCTTCGCCCGGTCGCCGTGCATATACGTTCGCCATTACGGCTGCGCGCAGGCCCCAGCGTGAAGAAGAATCCGAACGCCGCCATGCTCTCATGTTGAAGGTCACGCGTGAGGAAAAAAGAAAGTAGAAATGGCCGAATCAAATCCACTTGTGGATTTTTTTCTTGAAATCCGATCGCTAGAAGCATCACGTGAGGATCCAGTTTTTAGGGAGAGGATATTACCTCGCGCCTTAGTGAAAACCGATGAAAATGCCTTAAAATTATGGAAAATTGCTAGAAAATTCCGAACAAATTATTTAACTATGGTATTAATTTTCTAGCATTTCTTTGCAGCAATTATGAATATTTTTATGCATTTTGCAATTATTGCTTTCCTCTTTTATTGTAAATTCATGTGAATTCAAGCGCGCCGCATATGAAGTAGCCATCATTGCGCCCAGAAGCGCATGGCGCATGAACTCGATCGCATGCCGAAGTCGATCATATGGCGCCGAAGTCGATCGCGCGTAAACCCGATCGCATAAAGTCGATCAGCGCGCATGAACCGATCGCATGCATGAAACCGATCGCCTGCGAAGTCGTCGCGCATGAAACCGATCGCACGAAGTCGATCGCGCGCATGAACCCGATCGCATGCATGAAACCGATCGCACGAAGTCGATCGCGCGCATGAAACCGATCGCACGAAGTTGATCGCGCTTGATCCGATCGCATGCATGAAATAATCGCCGCGAAGTGATCACTTGCATGAATCGATCGCATGCGAAGTCGATCACATACATGTACAAAACTATATCTATGAATCTTTGTGAATATTTATGAATCTTGTATTTATTACTTTCTTTAGTTTACTGGAAATTCGTGAGAATTCAATTTATGTATTTATGAATCTTGCAACCACTCTCTATTAGATTGCACGAAGTAACCTAATGAAAGAATCTTATGAATATGCAAATGAATATCATTGTCACACGTAAGTTTGAAGAACTAGCCCCGAATAGTCAGAACTATCTCACATGGGCATCAGATATGAAGATCGTGCTTAGGAGCAAAAAGTTCCGAACTGCCATCGGCCTAGGGTCCTCAAAGGACGTGCAACCTACTGCCGAGCAGAACGATCAAGCTTTGCACTTCCTCGGGCATCACCTCTCTGCCACTTTGAAGAATGAATATATGGCTAAGGAGAGTGCACCTGAGTTATGAACTGCACTACCGAAGCGGTTCGAGAAACTCAAGTTCACCATCTTACTCCAAGCACAGCAAAATTGGGTTCACCTGAGGTTTACGGACTACAGAACAGTGGCCGAGTACAATTCTACCTTGCACAAAATTTGTACCAATATCTCTCTATGTGGCAAGAAGATCACTAAAAAGAAGAAGAATCCGGTTCAGGGAAAGTCCAAAGCATGAATCGCATTATTAACATCTATTTTAGATTGTGGTTGTTAATGAATTTTGAATAAAGAATTGTAAGCTCTCGAAGAGCATACTTTTTTTTTCTTTCTCATGAATGAATATGTAATTTATCCTTTATTCCAGTATTCTATTTTTGCAAGCAATATTTGAATTACCTTTCCACTGCCTAATTAGAACTATATTTTTGAATAGAAACTGTGTAGCACCCAAATGGAGGAGATATGCATTGTTGATAGTGGCACAACAAATACCATCTTAAGAGAGTGGAAATACTTCCGATCGATCACGAAAAACGTTGGAAGAATTACTACGATCGCGAGAGCGATTCATATATAATAGGCTCCGGAAGAGTCACAATTATATTGCCAATGGGTACTACTTTGGTCATTGAAGAAGCCCTCTTGTACCTGAGATTCATGCGCACTCTCTTGAGTTTTAAAGACATCAGCGCCAATGGGTTTCCGCGTAGAAACAAATGAAGAAAATGGCAAAAGAAATATTTGTGTATTGTGAAACACGGTATGTGGAAAAATGGTATTAGAAAAATGTCCCTCATATGAATCTGGGTTGTACTACACAAAATCGATGCACCATAATGTATACTTCTTTGAAATGTCTTTAGGCGCTCGAATTATTTTACGTGGCATTGTAGATTAGGTCATCTGGTCTTAGAATGATGAGAAATATAGTGAACAACTCACAAGGTCATGGCATTAATGTTCAAAATTTCCCGAATCATGAAGATTTTGTGTGCCATGCATGTGCCACCAGAAATTAATAATTGACCCTCTGATATGAAAGTGCAAAATGAAATCCCTGCATTCTTGGAGCATATCCGAGGGGATACTCATGGCCCGTCATTCAGCCCTTGTCAAAGGCATTTTGGTACTTCATGATGCTCATTGATGCGTCCTCGTAATGGTTGCCGCGTATGCTTCTTGTCAACAAGAAACCATGTTTTTGCAAAGCTGATCTAAGTAGATCATCGAAATTAAGAATGCATTTCTCGATCATCGTGTGAAGTCCATTTGAATGGACAATGCTTACGTAATTACTTCAAAGGCATTTGATGATTATTACTGCACAAGCTGGAATAAAAAGTTGAGCACTACGTACTGCACGTCCATACGCCAAAATGGACTAGCTAAAGCACTAATAAAGAGGATCAAATTCATTGCGGACCACTCTTGCGAGTTGTAACTTGCCCAACACTGTTAGGGACAGCGATCTTGCATCTGGCAGACTCTCATCAATTTCGGACCATCGGCCTATAACATCCATTACGCCTATGCAACTAGTGCAAGGGTCATCGAAGATTTCCCATCTCAAAAAGTTTGGATGTTTGGTATATGTACCTATACGCCCCACCGTGAATTGCAATGGGCCCTCTCCATGAAGTATGGGATATCGTTGGTTATGAAAGTGCATCCATAATCAGGTATTGGAACCCATATTGGAGACTTGCACAGCCCGGTCATTGTTGTATCTTTGGCGAGGACCATTTCCGTCATTAGGGAGAAATCAACTTTTGGATGAAAAATGTCGGAAATCATATGGCATTCCTTTGGAATCGCGCATGACCAGCGCACTAATGAAACAAATCAAGAAGTCCAGAAGATAATTGATTTGCAAAACTTATGAATGAACTGCCGATCATTTTTGTGATCTGAAAGGCGTGATTAAGTCGCATGTACTGCAAGAAATGCACGGAGAGGGTGGAAGTACCAAAAAAGCGAAGGTACCCCTCATCTGTTGAGAGGCCTCAAAAGAAAAGGACAGAAATCTGCTTCTCAAACCCAAAGTACCCGGAGACGTTTGAAGAAAACTGGGCAAAAGGACTTACCACAACCAATCACAAAGATGCCCCAAGGAAAGAAGGAGAGCCAGTTGAGACTTGGCGCTGGAAAGAAGCCTATGAAAAAGGCAATTCCATATTTGAATCTTCCATTGCAGGAAGCCGCCGGAAACAATGTGTGCGCACACATGGGCGATGAAAAGCTAAAGGAACTTGCTCTGTGATGGGAAATAGCGATGAAGAGCAAGTAGAAGTGCATGAAGCACCCCATGACGAAATGGCCATAATTTTTGTAATAACGGAGAATCACTGAATAGAGCAACGAGCCAATGTCGATGCATACTTTGCAAAGAAGATTGCCTCGATCATTAATCATGATCCGAGCTTTGCATCTCGCGAGAATGCAAGAAAAAGGCTAGATTGGGAAGAGGTGGAAGAAGGCAATCACCTTGAGTTAGTCTCTCGAACAAAAGAGAGGTGTTTGAGCGTTATGCATACGCCTCCCCATATAAACCCGTAGGTTACAAATGAGTTTTTGTTGGGAGAAGAATGAAAACAACGGTTGTGAGAACAAAGCAAGGCTTGTTGCGCTAAGTTTCACTCAACGTCTGGGGTTGATTATGAAGAAACCTATTCTCCGGTCATGGGTGGAATAACCTTTAGATATTTGATCTCAATGGCGGTCAACTTGAAGTTGAAAATGAAGCTAATGGATGTTGTCACAGCATATCTGTATGGAAATTTGGATTCAGAGATATAAATGAAAATACCGAAAGGTATCCCTATCCTGAATCAAGACCAGAGCAAATAGAAACTGTCTGCAGGTGTGAAATTGGAGAAATCATTATGCAGGCTAAAAGCGGTCGGGAAGAATATGGTACAATCGGCGAATGACTTTCTCTGCAAAAAAGGCTACATGAACAGCGAAGATTGTCCATGCGTGTTTATCTGATGATCCTGAGCGGATTCTGTATAATCTCCGTCTATGTAGATGACTTGAATATCATTGGAATGGATGAAGAAATTGAAGAAGCATGCTCATACTTGAAGTCGAGTTTGAAATGAAAGATTTGGGTAAAGCTAAGTTACATTTTGAGCTTGCGGCTTGAACATGTCCAAGGAGGAATCTTGGTACATCAATCGACCTACCTTGAAAGTGTTGGAAAGATTTGGTTTTGAAAAATCATATCCCGAAAACCCCAATGGTCGGAAGGTCACTCCAAGCGAGACCAAGATCCATCTGAGGCCTAGAGAAGAGGGAGGAAGTCACAGGAGCGAAATTCCCATATCGAGTGCAATTGGAGCACTCATGTACCTTACAAATAGCACCAGGGCCGGACATTGCGTTCGGCCGTGAACTTGCTAGCCAGTGCAGTATGAGAACACACCAAAAGGCATTGGAAAGGGGTTAAGGACATCTTCCGTTACCTTCAAGGAAGCAAGGACCTCGGCCTATTCTATAGGTACAGCAGTTTCCTGGAAGTCGTCTAAGCAGGCTCTTGTCTCGACGTCGACAAACCACTCGAAAATTATTGCCTTGTATAAAGCCCCCCGTGAATGTGCATGGCTTCGAAGAATGGTTCACCACATCCAGAAGTCAAGTGGTCTGAACATTGAGCAAACCCCCACTATAATTTATGAAGACAATGCAGCTTGTGTTGCTCAAGTGCATATGGGATATGTGAAGAGCAATATCACGAAGCATATCAACTCCAAGTTTTTCTATGCTCATGAATTGCATAAGATGAACGAGATTAAGGTACTGCATACTAAGGTCCTGTTTGGGAGAGCTCCAGATCCCAGCTCCATTTCGAGAGTTGAAACTTATAGGCTAAAATAAAGTGAATTAAGTTTATATTTTTAATCTAAAATGTAAACAAGATGATTTACTTAAACACTCTTAATGTACCCACAACTCCAGCTCCACAAATTTCTGGAGCTAGAAATACTCTGCTCCACCAACTCCATAAATTTTGGTGGAGCTGGAGCTGTCCCAAACACCCCCTAAGTCATGTGAAAATCTCGCAGATTTATTCACTAAGTCACTTCCAGCATCTACTTTTGAAAGGTGCGTTAAAGGAATTGGGATGATGAGACTTAGAGAAGTGCAGATTTCATGGGGAGATATTTCACATACTCCTACATAAATCTTGAACTTGAAGTTTGAGTACCCAACGTGATCTTGAAGATTAACATAGAAGTTTGGGTGAATTGTACTCTTTTTTCCTTAGTGAGTTTTCACGGAAGTTTCTCACGTAAGGTTTTGATGAGGCAATTAGGTGCAACTTGACAGCGTATGCTATGTACTCTTTCTTCAAGTATTTTTCCTCTTGGGTTTCTGGAGTTTGATGAGGCATATGCATCTCGGCAAAGGGCCAAGGGGGAGTGTTAGGAAACCTTGGCGGCCCATGAAGGCCCGCTTTGGCCCATCTGCCGAAACCCTAGGCATAGGCTATAAATATGGAGGAGGGGTCACCCCATTGTACATGCATACGAGAAAGCAATAAAGAAACTCTGTCCCTCCGTATACTCTGTGTCTACTTTTTGTCTATTCTCCACAAATAGTAAATATGTTCGGGAACCCTGGACTATTCAATAGCACGGTTCCCTAACAGATTCTATCCTTATGCTTTGGCAAAGCAAGTGCATAGTACGGTCCACGATGCCATAATGTCAACTGTAGGAGACAACTTAATATCTCTAACTATCATATGTTGATTTTATCTAAATAGATTGTTAGTCTAAGCTTTCTATAATTAGAACACTTTTGGCTATATAAGTCAACCCTTTGTACTTGTAATTATAGAAGCATTATAGTGAATTGTTTCCTGTGATTTTTTTCCGCAATGGTTTTTTCACATTAAATCTTCATCTCCAACTATTTTTCAGTTATTTTGCCGTACCTCCAACTCTAACAGGTGGTATCAGAGCTAGTGTTCAAGATCTGCCCCGGAGGAGTTTCTCAAGGCAGCCACCGCCATACACTCCACTGCCGGCGCCTTCTACCTGGTGTGCATCGTGCTATAATTCCGTACATCTCGCCCTTGTCGTGCGTGTTCGGCTGTAGCGAGTTCATCATCCACTCGGGCGCCATCGCGCATCGCTACCTACGACGCTTCTTCATCATTGACCTATTGTTCGTGCTAACCTGAGTCGTTGCCCGCCGCCGGCCCAGCCATCTCTGATGACCCCATCTCGCCGGAACGACACATCGCCCGGCACGGCGCCACCATAATTGTCGGCCACCCATCTCCACGGACGCCCATCGGCCCACCACCACCGACTTGCGTGGTGTAAGCCCTCGTCATACCGATTACTACGAGAGAATCGCGCTATTTTAAATGGCCAAAAACCGGCAATCTGAGGAAAACTCAGCGAAAATAGCTATTTTCGTCGGTTTCTCAACAAAATAGGTCAGCGAAATTATGTTGATGAAAATACAAGTATTTTTTGTCCGTTCTGAAGCGAAAATAATTGTATTTTAAATCGACGAACGACCAAGCGAAAATAGTGGCCGTGCAGCTCTGCTTTGGATGATAGCTCTATTTTAGATTGGCCTTGGCGAAACAAAAATATCTGTGCCACGTCGGCTGACCAAGCCCGCGTTAGCGAATCTGTTTGGCGGTAATTTTTCTATTTTAAATCGGCCCGGTAAACGAAAAATAATATTAAATTTTAAAAAAATATGAAAATGCTATTTTACATGAAAATTTGAGAAATTCACGAATGCATATAATGACAATTTTGACATCCTATAATTTTATCCGATTAATCGGTTAATAAAAGTTCACAATTCTGTCTTCGATAATTTGGATGTCATGGTAATGAAAAGGCATGCATTATAGTCAAGGCTATGATGCACGATCATGTGCAATGAGATGAACATGTTAAAAAGGTCAAAAGATAAATCTTGCCACAGAGTCTAATTTCCGTCTCCAATAAATACCGATCGAATTAAATGCAGGGATACCAATCGAGGAGTTGGTCGGAGAGCTAGTAATCAAGAAAGCAACATTATTCTTCTTATTGTTCACAGAGAATCTTAGGGCAAACACGAGTTGAGAACATCTATCTAGCAAGCGAGGTCCCGAATAAACAGAACAAACCAGGTTTGTAAGCTCAATCACGAGTTATTACTATAAGCTTGGATTGTTGTATTAAATCTGGTATTAGCAATTTTATCAATTCAATAATTCCAAGCACCAAGATTAACCATGAAGCGAGAATGATTAAAATAGCACAAGATATCATCTTGACTTATAATATGAGAGTGTATCATATTGAATGAGCTCACAATCGAGAGATATCAACAATGGCATGATCATTAACAAATCAACTAGCATAAGGCTCAAGTTGTTTATTTCGAGTGTTCTCGAGATGTCGGGTTGCCTAAAGGCCTTCCTCGCCACGGGAATGAGAAATAGACATTGACAACCTTACCTCAATGACAAATTTATTACTTGACAGTTAAAACTAATCTACTCAATTGATTGTTATATATGCACAAGAGTAGTGAATCAAGCTAACGACTTCTTGAGCAGAACATCTCTAAGATGAATGCTTTGGCGATTCTATCGAGAGATCAATTAATCAAAGTCGGGCTATCTTGAGACGAGATCAAGAATCTTGGAGCAATCGCGAGGGCATGAAGGCGAGCAGATAAGCAAAATGTTCACTATCTAAGCATATAACACGGGATATCAATTGAGTTAATCAAGTATACACCAATATTTAATAGAGACAAGATTTGTTGTCACAATTAGTCTATTGCGGTCCCAAAATCATCATCGAACACTAAGCTCACAGACAAGGTCCCCAAGTCAAAAAATTGACTAGCCCTTTTGCATTCACGAATGGAATTAACCGAAGTATATGAAAATACTTACGGACGATGGTAAAAAAGCGAAGTAAATGTATATAAGAAACTAATATCCTTGTATACATCACATCTTTATGCATGCTAGTAGCGAAACGTGCTTTTGAATATCTGCGGAGCATCACATCATTATATGCGTTTGAAGTGCGGACATATTTCCTCACCTAAAAGATAAACCAGATGGTTATTTTAAGAGCTTTATATGATACAACAAGATAGCATACAGAGGATATATATATATATATATATATATATATATATATATATATATATATATATATATATATATATATATAAAGAGGCTTTAAAATAACCTGTTTAGTTTCAAACTGAAAGATATGAAGAACACCAGCGACTTCATCTTAAAAAACAACAGTATTGCTGCTCCCAGGTGCATTATGTCTCTCAGCTCCGCTAGAATGCAGGTACTCCTTAGGAACTGGACGGAAAAAATGAACCTGCATTAAATCATATGTCGGGTAAACCTGCAAAATTAGCACAAACATTTACGATAACACTGTTCCCAGGGAAAGATATCACTTGAGAACATGTAAAAGAATGGTTTAAAAGATATCACTGGAGAAGGCCAGAAAAGTTTGCATATGCAGATATAAAGACCCCATGCATTGCCTGTGCATGGCACACAAAATACCAAAGAATCTCCCATCATCCCAATGCAAACTCCATGTAGTCAGCATGTAAAAAACAACCACTTCTGATTCTAAATCCTAATCACATGCTGACAAAACCTAGTATAAATTTTAGGTAGCATCATAAAGATTTTTACAAAGTGAAACACAAGAGATATAAGAAAACAACTGCTCACCAATTCCTCCAGCAATAAAGTACAACAATAACCACTTAGATTGGGATTAGCATTCTCCAGCCATGTCTTAGTTGATTCAATAACACCGAAATATGTTGCACCTGTAGCAAGTGATCCGGTAACACCCGGACTAATTCCTCTATAGAAACCTGAAAATGGGTCAAGAGTACTAAAGTTCATCAAGATTACTGCTGATGCTGCGGATTTTGCTTGATAAAAAATTTTAGTTAGACTGACCTAGTAGAGTAACTCAAAAAGCATACCACTTCCAAACATTTTAAACATTCTCCAGTCTCCACAACAGGGTTCCAAAAACCGCTGGGAACCGGAGAGTTCCCACTGGTTTCCAGAAATCCCAGTGGGGCTGGAAGTGAATACCAGCTGGTATTCTATTATTTCCACAAAATTGGGCATCTATCATTATTGCATAGATAGGAAACATAGAAGAAACTTCAAAAAGGTAAAAGACAATTCAAATCCAAAAAGACTGGAAAAAATTCCGAAAACCAGCCTAGCCTGTATCTGCTAACCGGAGGGGAGAACTATTTTGTCAAAACTGAGATTCCAAACCCTGCTCCAAGGCACTAAGCCTAACTAGGTTGCACCATTTATAACACTAGTAGATAGATGATGCTCCAGTGCACAAGGGCCATGGCATTGGTGGTACTGGGGCAACAGGGAAAAAAAACCATGAACACACACTTGGATGCCAGCATCAACACGAGCCTTACTTTTCATTTCATATGTACATAAAACAGTATCCATTTCATGAAACATAAATCACATTATGCTCTGCAGAATAAGCTAGCCAATTATTCAAATCAAGTTATATGCCGCATAGACTATCCAAAAGAATCATCAAACAAGCAATGCACTTTTCTCCCATCCTACCTAAAGGATTAGATGCATATTAAAAGTTAAGGAATCATGCACGAAATCACCAAATCCATTCCCAAACAAACAACAGAAGCTTCCAATGAGAATATAACAGAGCATTGTGCTCAAACTAATTGGAACTACACAAGTAAAATCCTTGAAGTTTGCGCATTCCAATGCCGGAGAAAACCACACGATCAACTTCCAAGCAACAAAAGAGACAGCAATGAAGGCCCCAACAAAAACCAAACTACAACATGAACTGTAAATAAAAAGCAGGCAGCATTTGAACAAATCCTAAGTCAAATTCGCTACTGACAGGACCGAACAAGCAATGGAAGAGGTCAGTGTCATAAGAACCAAAGTACCAACGCTACCACACAACAAGAAGTGAAAATTGGCAATCCTAACGTGACTTAGGGTAACAGATCAATATGTCCTAACAATTCAAACTATATCGAAAGTACCACGCAGTAAATTTGAGCAATATGAAAGCAAATTACACAATGAACTAACCCAAGCTCAGGAACAGTGTCACAGAAAAACCAGAAAACTGATGCTTCCTAGCAAATTAATCTCGAGTTAGGCTATGCCGCAATGGGCAAAATATCAAAATTAGTTAGGTTATATCTTGGAAGGGACTAAGGGACGAGAACTAAGCAGCGGAGGAAGAGAGAGACGCACGTTCTCCGAGGAGTTGTACATGTTGGAGTTGAACTTGATATGGGTGCATCACCGGCCTCCTCGCCCGCCGGATCTCGTCCACGAGTCACGGTCAGCCTTATAATTGCCTTGGGCAGGCGGTCCGCTGGACTCTGAGCGGAAACCATCGCGCGGCTGTCTGCAATGCCGCTGCGACCTGGGAAGGCGCAGCTATGCCGCCCGATGGAGCGGAGTTTGGTGGGCTGGGAGGTGGCGCCGGCGGGAGGCGCTTGGTGGGAGCTGGTGAGCAGAGGTCTTGTTGGGAGGTGGCGCCGGGCGCGAGCCTGGCTAGCATAAGAGGGCGGCGGCTTGAGCGAGGCGGATTGATTTTGGGTGCATTTTCATCGGCTGACGGACAGCGAAAATAGTCGATTAATTTCGTCCGGTTCATAGCGGGCCGGCGATCAATGTTTATTTATTCGTCGGTTTCGTGTCAGGTGGCGAAAATAATTATATTACGTCGGTTCCTACTGGGCGGCGAATTAATGGTTATTCGTGGGCAATTTAGAGCCGACGAAAATAACTGGGGCCGATGAAAATAAATTGTTTTCCTCTAGTGCCACATCTGCACCATCTCACGGCCCTACCTCCGTGCTGGGCGGTGGCCACCCGTCTCCCGCTCCTTCGTGTGGCGTCCGCTCCTGCCTTGGCTTTGCCGCACTCGGCTGGACCCGCCTCTAGCCGCTGACAGCTAGCTCTGTTCGCTGTCTCTCTAGTGTCTGGCCAGCCGCGCCGGCCTCAGCGCCGTCCACCAACCGCCGACTCGCACTCGCCCATGATCGAGCAAGCCCAAAATGAGCCCTGTTCAAGATTCAATCGCTGCCCCAGGTGAGTGCTCGTCTAGGACCACTTCGGTCGGCGCCGACATTCGGTCTGCCGCCTCTGTGCCGTCTTCTCAACGCTCCATCACACCGGGTGCCACTGCCCTCCATTCACCGCTTGGCCTCCTGTTGGCTCCTTTGCACCGGTCTCACGTGGCCACCTGCCGCTCTAGGCTACCCACTTCGCGCCCGTACGTCTTCATCGGCCAGTCCATCGCGCGCCTCAACGTAGCCATCGATGCCTTCGACCGCCCGTCGTTTACCAAGTCACCGCATCCTCGGCTGCCCGTGACTCGACCACTCACGTCCTCCAGCCAGCCGGCACCGATGTCTTCCACTGCACCTGGCCACAACCCTGACAGTCCTAACCGCACTCCAGCGCCGCGCCTCCGCAGCCAGCACTACCCTGCGCTGCCATCTCCCGACTTCACCGGTGCCCGTTCTCCGGCCGGCCACGCCCCGAGCACTGCCTCGCCTTCTGCACTGCCGCTGGTCCTGTCTTCCCGCGTCCGCGTCGTCTAGTGGCTCCCCACGCTGACGCCCCAGATCTTCACGCCTCTCAGCTGCTAGTCCCGCCTATGACCTTCGGCCTTCTGGGCGCTCGTCGTCGGTGCCTCGACCGGTGCCCCCGCGGCTTCGCCCGTGAGGTGCCCCTTTGTGCGCCAGTCTGCATCGGTTGGGCATGCCAACGCCGATTCCTGACCAACGCTCCATCTCTAGGCGCTGGTGCCATCACCCGCCGTCATCCGGTTGCTCCCGCCTTTACCGCCTTCGACGGCTAGCCTGGAGACCGTGTCGGCCTCCGCTCCATCTTCGTGAGGCGCACCCTCCACGCCAGCTTTTTGACTGCACGCCCGAACATATCGAACCCGAGAGGAACTCGCCCGTGAAGAACCTCCATGCGTGAAGAGATAAGGTCGCTCGTGAGACAGGGAGCCCGATCGGTTTAACCGGATCTAATTCGTTTTGGTGTTCGTCCGACTTCTTAGTTTCAAGGCTCCGGTCCAAAGTAGAGCAACCAAGCCTTCGGCTTCTGTTGGCTTCTAGCGGCTCCAACTTTCAGCATCTTCAGTAGCCTCTGTTTTCGTCCTAAGTTTGCTACGTGCACCCGAAGTGTATCAAAGTTTATACAAAATTGCTATGTGTACCTAAGCTTACCATTCAAATAAGAGCCGTTCTTACATATGTAGGCATGAGGAAAGAATTGCATTTTATCCTAGTGACTTGTTTCAGTGCCAACAAAAATGGGATTTTTTTATTGCAATTTTGCTTATTTGGTGGTATTCATGCACAATTCAGGTTTTTGTGACTATTATTTTGTGCTCATATTATTAGTGGTATTTCATGCATATTTTATGCTTGTTATTTTGTGTTTATTATTGGCGAATTTTCATCACAAATTCAAGCTGTTATACATATTATTGATGGTATTCATGCACAGTTCAGGCTACTATGCATATCCTTGGCGAATTTTTTTTGCAATTCAGACTATTGTGCTTACTATTGGCAGCATTTATACGAGATTAATCATGGGTATTTTTTTCGATGTTTCGTCGTCTATTTATCATTGATGGATTCTTGACAATTTATTCAACGTTTCATTGTCTATTTTTTTGACGTTTCATCATCTTGTTTGGAGAAGAAAAAAATAATTTCAGTTGAGGAGACAACTGAATTTGATATTTCATCACTATTAATTGTAATTTGGTATTTCATCACTATTATTTTTGTGTTTTATTCACTGTTTGAATACGTTGATCATTATGGAGGTTTTGGCAACATTTAATTTGGAATTCGGTGATACCCTGCTGGTAGCATTATACTCTTCAGAGTTTTTTTTAGTGAAAGTTTTGCTCCAATGTTGATTTGAGATGAAGATTGAAAATGCAAGAAGGAGTTTGATTCTATGTGGATACTACAATGTTATTTTTATTGTCTTTGCTCGATTTGAGGGTCTACTATAATTTATACTCCATTGATGACACGAGAATTTTTTTCTTCATATTGACTTTTTGGAGCAGTTTCAATCATATTATAGATTTTTAGTAGATAATTTGTCAAATTTTATGTTCCAGGTAGAGCATGTCAAAAGTCCATATTATGTGTTTTTCGCTATCTACCCAGCGCCACAGGTGATATCTTGGCTTATGCCGTTTAATGATTGAGTGTTTAATTCAGAAGGTCAGTTACACAGATTCAAACTTTACTAAGGTTATGAAGACCCAGATTTCTTTGTCTGCTTTGTTGATAGTTGTGTTTTTTGAATTTACTGTTTCAGTCTTTTTCTTAGCATACTGGTGGTTTATTTAATCTTGCTTAATTACAAGTGTTTGGATAAGACTGTTCCATTCTTTTATACCCTTTGTGATTTTTTGCACTACAAGTATTTGGTTGACTGTTCCAATCTTACATGTTCGTTAATCTTTTCGGACTTAACGCACTTATATTCATGGTACCATAATTACCCTTAGGATTTTCTAAAAATAATTTCATTATATATTTTGAGTTAAGGGGAATTTGTTGGAAATAACTCAATATCTTAACTTACCCACTACAAAAGGACACCTTTTTGCAGCATATATGCGTTGCTAAAGTCCATATATCGTTGCTAGGGTCTATACCAAGCATAATTATCGTTGCCTATCTTTGCTTGCCTGCTAGGGGCTATTGCAGCTTATATATCGTTGAAAAACCCTACTAATAACCGTTGCTAAATTGCAGCGGATATTTATAGACTACTGACAACGCTTACATGCGTTTGTGCCGCCTGTGTAGGCGCCTTACCTCTAAAGCTTGTTGCAACATTTAGATTGAATTGTGGCAGCGCTTATTTGCATTACAAGAAATTAATCATTGAAAAAATAATTAATATTTATTTGGAGCCAAATAAATATATACCGGAATCTTATGCGCATTTGCATTTTTTCCGAGATCATCCAAGGCACACACATAGGAAATAAGCATAAATCGGTCTATATTAAAACAAATATTCACATTATAGAGTAGCATCCACAAATTAATTCATCACATAATCTGTGTTCAAACATTTTTCTTTGTGATAGCAAGATATATACAAAGGAATCCTCTTAAATCAAAGTCATGACAGATCTTGATCCAAAGTAAATGAGAAGCAAAGCACTAATTTCAATGGAAGCCCTCACATCCTCAAGTAGTCATCTTCTTTGGTCCCAAACTGAAAACAAAATGGAAAGAAAATATTCGAGGCAAGTCAATCGAACCAACATTAATTATTTTCGAGTACTATATTCAAAGCGAGAGGAAGTGTAAAAGTTAGAAACAAGCAAAGTTAGAAACATCACCTTGTGGTCAAATAAAACAAAATCCCGTGTTGTTATTCATCGATGGGATCAAATAGTTGTTTCAATCTGCAAATGGAATTGGAATACTTTAATTCAATGCAATAGTTAGGAAAACAATGCCACTGTTAAGTATCATGATAGAACATACACAACTTGAAGGCCATGCTATAGAATTGCGCCTCGTCTCCAATAACCTCGAAGTTGTTGTATGGTTAGTAATGGTTCATCGACCCACAACAATAAGACCGACCGCACCATCCAACATTCTTTACCTAACTCAACACCTCCAACTTTATGTTTTGGGTCACAACCAAGTATTGTGCCTAAGGCAACCTTCTTATTTTGATTCCTCCGGCTCTTCAATATAACGTGAGTGCCAACCTAATCCACATGTCCAAGTATATGAATAAATATATACATAGTATTAACATAGTTATGGCAAGCAAGATCGAAGTGTACCATTATTGAGTTGTGAGCTGGCGCTCGGTTGTACCAGTCGATGTTTGAACAAAAGAATGTAATCGAGTAAAGAAGGCTATAGAAACAAGATGTAGAGTCCGAAACTGAAATCCCTACACTATATACAACTTGGTTGTAGCAAAATCTTGAAACCTAAAGCAGTTATTAGAAAGCAGGACTACAGACCAACAAATGTTCAAAAGAGTATCAAGTTCTGAATTTTTCTGACCTAGTGGAATGATTAGATATCCAAACAACCTTTTCAAAATCTATTACTATCTTATATTCCAACCATTCTCAAGTCTAGATGAAATTCATTCAAATAGTCTAAATGAAATTGGAAAAGTGCAATTAAAACATTACGAGCAATTTGTTGGGAAAGGAAGAAGCACACATACCGGTGGAATCTATTAGGTGAACAACTTGTTCTTCCAGGTGATGTTTCTACAAAGGTATACTTTTATGAGTAACATAAGCATAAACCATATCAACAAATAACAAGAAAAATGCATGTGGCATTAACTATTTTGCTAACAATTGTTTTACAGGTACTTATATGGTTCATGATTTGAGGAATTGGGAGTTGTTTCCTTGTCCATGACCTATGTTGTAGACTAGATTCAATATAACTTTTTAATAATTGAAAAAATTGAGAGAATAAAAGGATCACATTTATCACCTTGGTTGCATTAGTATAGTTGCTTTTGTCGAATCTATTATCAGTGGTAATCTGGATTTGTTTTGCCTGTTATTAAATAATAATGAGTAGGCTATGTGATAAGCATAGTTACATATAAATGATTTATGTACTGGAAATGGCATAAAAGCGACCTTCAGTGATGTTGAAACTCTACTAGCTTGTAGTGTTTGTCCTCGTGGATTTGCTTGCTTGATCTGCACTTAAACAATACACAATTACATTAGTGAACATGAGTCACTTGAAAACTTCAGAGTCTGGTTAGCTTAGATATTGTCTTCCTCTGTTGTCGTTAAGTAGTTTTCAGTTTTGTCACTTGCTTTCAGTTTTGTTAAGTAGTTTTCAGTTTTGTCACTTGAAAACTTCAGAGGATGGTCAATAAATGAGAGTGGAGATTTGACAAGAGGTGCAGAAAATCCTGGCAAAGTATATATAATCCACTTGAATATTTATCGACAAGGTAATATTCCAACACTTAAAATCATTGCTGAGGTTAATAAATGATGCACACATGATAAGGTGGGATGATTGGAGAGGTTCTTATTGGTGATTAATGGAAAGTGAAATGCCATAAACAACTTATCTTTTAGATGCTGTAAACAACTTATCTTTCGGATGCACTAGGATCAAACGACCCTAGAGGAAGCAATAGGAAAGAGATGCACATAAGGATGGTTTGATGCCATGCGAGTAATTAAAAGTATGAGAAAAGCCGATTACAGTTTGGGTGAGATACAACACGTTTTAACCTCAACTTATCTTTTCGGATACATTTCAGATTAATGTGAGGAGAAACAACATAACAAAGTGGTTTCTAAGACACTGATCATGCATAGCTTGTTTTCTTACTTTTGAAATATCCTAGTTTCTTTTTAATACTTTTTGAAAAATGAGTTGTTTTTGTATTCCCGAGTGCAAAAAGTGGACTTTTATGATTGTGTGCTTTTATGCCCTGGCCGAGGTTTTTACATCATGCTAGTTCGATTATTTGAGTACTCGTCTCCTTGACGTGATGATTTCATTGTGACTTGTGAGCAAGTATGACCCAACCGTAATCTGCAAAATATGAACAATTTTAAACCTCCTTAAAGCTATTTTGCCTTACTTTTGGTAGAATGTAACACTCATGAATGCTTACAGTGTCTTTGAGATATATTGGTAGAAAATGTAGGTATTGAAGCTCCTATTGAGCAGTACCAATATTGGAGATGAGGTGCCCCTCTGTGTGTGTGTGTTGCAATGTAACATGGAGTTATCTTTTCAGGGGGCAAGGGCAATTTCGATATGCTGAAAAAGAACAAAACAATCGTATTCTACAGCTCACAACAATATTATTGAATACACGGTATGTATAAACATCCAAAAGGCAAAAAGATGCACTTGACTTACAAATGGAGAAAGACTTACCATTTACCATATGATTGCATACTTGAAGGATTATGAGAGCACTTTTTTCCCTTGCCTTGGGATAGGGTTTTGCAAATATTGCGTAAGCACTTCTTGAGAATAATGCATTACAGAGCTTGTATCTTAAGTTAGTTGCTCTCTACCCGGTGTGTTTTCATATGATTTATAGTGACCGTGCATACAAAGTTTGAGCAGCTTGAGGCGTGTGATTGCATGAGTAGTTAAATTTGTGTGAAGTGTGATTCAGTACACAGAAGTAAGTGTTGCTTTGCTTATTTCTATAATTTATATCTACTCTTTTAAACTAATTACATGTCAATTCTCATTTTAGGGAACATCTTGCTCATCTCAAAAGGAAGAGGCGTGACCGTCGCCTAACTCCAAAGCAATTGAACAAATGCAGAATAAAAGAATTTCCCAATTGGTTTAGAGAACATGTAGGTATCTGATTTGTTTTTTCATTGCAAAGAAATTTTTGGCTTATATAGATAAATATATATATTGGGTGGATACTGAGATCATGCGGTTGGAGCAAAAAAATGGTAACGACAGCATCGATGAGGACATTAGATGGTTGGCTCGAGGGCCATTGGATGCGGCAAGAAGACATAGAGCATTTAACATTCGTGGATTCAGATTTAGAGCCAAACGGTATGATAAGGCGACTCAAAATAGTGGAGTTGTTGTTAATGCAAAGACGTCTAGTTATTCTTCTGCAGGTGATAGTAAACCTATACTTGGAGATATTATGTACTATGGTAGGATACTTGATATAATAGAGATAGACTATTATGGAAGATTTTCAGTGGTACTATTTAAATGTGAATGGGTTGATGTCACTCGAGGAAAGGGAGTACAAACAGATAAGTATGGCTTATCACTTGTGAATTTCTCACATCAAATTCACAAAGGTGATAAGATTGAGCATGAACCATTAGTATTTGCCAATCAAGTTGACCAAGTGTTCCATGTCAAAGACCATGTAAATCCAGGGTGGTCAGTTGTCTTGAAGATGAAGCCTAGAGATGTATTTGACATGGGAGAGGATTGGAATGAATTAGAATGTGAACCTTATCATGTCGATTACACTTGGGGGCCTTTTGAAAATGCACATGACAGTCATTCATGGAGTAGAATAGATGTAGAGGAATTCATGTAGATGCACGTGACTAAAGATCATAGTCCAAATCTTGATCTAGAAGGCAAGTACTAAATTAAATGGTGAGGCATGTTTGATTTTTTCTTGTATACTTGAGTTTCTATGATTATGTAGAATCGACATTTTCCATTATCCTTATGTGTACTACACGACACGCTCTAAATGCTTGAAGGAATATCTTTTTGTTATGTCCATAGTCTTGTGAAGGTGAGATGAAATGTTTGGTGGTCTGGTATTGTGACAATTATTTACAAGTTTCTAATTCTGGTTAGTTGACAATTCTCTCATTTGACTACTGTTGCTCATGATGAGAATAAGTCATTGACTGATATCTGTGGCTGATGCTCTGCTGGGTTCATCTGCCAACCAAGTCTGATGCATTAGATTGTCAAAGGCCGAACTCTTGAATAAGAGGAAAGTTAAGGGCAAAATTCTTCTATCGGCTACTATTTTAATTATATTTCGGACGACTTCAATCAAGAAAGTGTCTCGCATGACCAGAGTCTCGTGCTGCTGGCTTTGTTGTTCTTGTGGAGAATAGTTACCAGGAACAAAATTTGATCCTGTGCACTCAATATTCACTGGATTCTCATCACGAGGATGTTAGCAAAACAAAGGTATTATATCCCCATTGGGGCCTTAGTAGTGCGAAATCGTATGGATGTCATACGAGAGATAAAACATCATTTGTGAAAGGATAGAAACAAGCTGGATGCAACCTTTGCAATATAACATGGAATAAATCAAACTATCAATGTCTTGAAGATTGCATGTTATAGTTCTTGTTGAAGCTTGCTAGACCCATAAATCTTGTTTTGGTGCCTTAGTCTATCTATATCGCTCTCGGAGTCGAGACTCCGTAAGTTCACATACAATAGATATATTCTCAATGATGAATGAACCAACTCGTGGATACTTCTAGGCAAAGACATGAATTGTATATAGTCTGCAGCTATTGTAGGATGACACAACAAAAGTTGATGACTTTTTTTTGGCTCTGTAGGATCTTATAGACTACTACAACTCTTCTACAATAAGAGATTGGGCTGGAAGAACTCTGATATTCAAGCAATGGCGAGTATTGCGGATGGTTTGGCACCAACACTATACAATTCAGCTCCCAGGTTGCATTGTTCTCTTCTCGAGGACTGATGTAAAATATTTTAGCTTTCAAGATCTTGACGTTCTTAAACTTGATATCTTTGCTCTGGCAATCTTATATGGGCTGCATGGGCACCTAATGGAACAGATGAAGCAAACTATGCTTGGTAAGCTTGAAGCTGCACGCGTGCTTCTTTTTCACATGTTATGGTCACACTCTTGTAACATTCACAGGTGTGCATCTTTAATTTAGTTTAAACAAGAATGCTAGTTTACTTACAGTTATGACCACAAAGTTGAATGCTGCCGGGGCCGGATTATGTTGAATTTGTGATTTTATACCAATTGTTATCCAACAATACTCATCATTTCAAACATTGTTTCTCAAATCTCAAGTGTTGATGCCCTTGTTTGTCTCTTGACTTGGTGAGGATTTCCATTTCTTCCTTGCATCTCTGTGTGTGGTGTAGGTGGTGAAATATATTAGCCATTCGTAGTGACTTCAATTTTGCCTTGTGCCAATATTATTGATGAGAAAGTTAAAGATGATGTGTTACGAGAGGATGAGAAAGAAATTTAAGGTACATATTCGATGATTTACGTGGCAGCATGTCACTAGAGATACTTTGCATAGTCTATGATAATTACCTTGATGAGTTTTCCTTCCTAACTTTCTTTGTTTCCGCATTTCTTTAAGGAATTCTGAAGGAGAAGGTTAGAAAGGAAAGAAAGCGGTGTATCAGGTCCACAATCATGAGTTGAGTTGTCCATGTGATAGCTGATCCTCATCCTCATTCGAAAGTTCATCTAGGTATAGCTTAATTAAAGTGTATGTGGTCATGATGTAGTAACTGACATTTTATATTAGAAAATATACTCTTAAACACATACAACTTGTTATATCTACTTTTGACCAGTGTGAAGACTCAATTATAGAATATCATCTTGTTTTGTTGTCACTTGCCCTTTGAATATTGACAGGGGTGAAGTGCAATCTGGTGACTTTGAGTCCCATTTAGCTTCCTCTATTGTTGGGCTCCTCTGTAGTTTCAATTGTCGGTGGCTTTAGCTTAGTTAAATAGTCGGACATATACGGCTCTTAATTCTTATCTACATGCAATTAGAATTTAGAATCTCTTGTCTTGTACTTCATTTTTTATCGTGATGTTGTGGACTTTTCACATTCGAAGATGAAAATTTGACCATTATTTTTGTAACTATATAGATATAAATTGGTAAACCGTAGCGATTAAGATGGTACCTTCTTTTCATAATCTAATAATCTGATTTCATATGGCGAGTCTAGATACTTCTCGATATATCGTAGTCAAATTTCATATGGCTAAGGTGACTGCGTTATTCCTTTATACGCTACATGAGCAAAAGGATCTTGGGCAATTTTTCGTTTGTAGTTACGTAGAGAGAAAAAAAGGTGTCTTAGCATTATGCCATTTTCTGTTCTTGATCATCAACATGCTCTTTCGAGGAGGAATCTTTGTTTTAAGCCATGGGAATTTCTGGCCGTGCCATCCTTTGCTTGCGTGCAGCGGCTCAAAAGTCAGTGGAACAAAGGCCGAAACCTTGGAGGAGGTGGCTGCCATTTTTCGGACGGGCATATTCAGAAAGATGGCGTCGAGCAGCCAACAAGCATCAGACTATGACTTCTTCATGCGCGGAGGACTTGATTGCGTCTGTCTGTCTCTTGCTAGCAATCCCAGTCTGCGGCACTGTTGAGAAGCAGGCTGGCAAGACACTGAAACAGCAGCACGGCGTAACAATAATACACAAGAGAACAAACCTTGGTATATGTGATCATATGGACAACAATCGTACATGTATATGTAACATAGCAATACTGCAATCAGCAACTTGGTCCATGTCTGTTGAACTGATCCTTTGTGCATATGGCCCGATCACTGTTCTCTCTTCTGTATCTTTGTATATAAACACCAATAGATATTGCAACTTGCAAGTGATCTTCCACTGTATTTTTTTCCCTCTTTTTGCCATGTGAAGCTACGAATGTTCTTTCCAAACATGAAGGGCTTGGATGTGATATGAGACCCTCCTGTAGCAAAATCTCCACGCCTCAGTTGACCGCAAAAAGAAAGCAACTGAGCCTGCACTGCTCCGAATGTGACAGCAAACCCATAAGAGTACCTGTTCCTTCGGCATTCTTTTTGTTGTGCGGTTTGTAACATTCTGGGCATAGATCATGTAACAGTCAGAAGGTAGATCTTGTAAGAGCAAAAAATGTGGTTTAGGAACAATTTGTTCCCAGTTTCTTCATCCAGTAAAGCTCGGGCGCACAATCTTTGAATTTAATTATCATCGCAACCTATCTTGCTTGTTACGCTTTGTTAATGTTTGGTTTGCCTCGTATTTGAAATCATCGAAAAAAATGTCAATTTGGTTACATCTGTTGGGAAAAAAAAATCGATGTCGCGGAAAAAAACAAAAATATCCAGTGGTGTGGGACCGTTGAAAATAAATGGAAAAAAAATTCAAGCGTAATCATTACTTGGATTTGCTTCAGAGGGCTTATTCCACAATTTTGTTGTCGAGCGCGCCATTTTGGGGAAAAATCATCCGGTGTTGACAAATGTTGCCGCTTGGTTGTTTAACCCGCGGATGATGCTTGCAGCGCTTTGCAAGCGTTGCCACCTGTTGCTTGCAACACATAACATCATGTGTTGCTATGTATCCGTTGTTTAACCCTACGGATGATGCTTGCAACGCTTTGCAAGCGTTGCCACCTGTTGCTTGCAGCGCATAACATCATGTGTTGCTATGTATCCGTTGTTTAACCCTCGAATGATGCTTACAGCGCTTTGCAAGCGTTGCCACCCTGTTGCTTGCAACGCATAACATCATGTGTTGCTATGTATCCGTTGTTAAAGGGGTGTTCCTGTTGTAGTGACCATATCTTTTAATTTTATTCAAATCGATTGTTAGTCTAAATCTTCTACAACTATAACTCTTTTGGCTATATAAACTAACCATTTGTATTTGTAATCATTGAAGCATTATAGTGGATAATTTCCTGTAGTTTTTTCCGTAAGGGTTTTTTCACGTTAAATCTTATCTTCAGCTTTTTGTGTGCTGTGTTAACCGAACGCCAACAATAAAAAAGTTTGAAATCCTCGCCTCGCAATCTCACTATCGTTCAAGGAAAGCAAAGCGCCACCAACCAACCTTGATGGACTATCACGGTGTCGCCGTCGTGAGCACCCTCCTTGCGTTCTAGGCCGCTCACCTCGGCCTCCTTCATCGCCCATAGGGGCGGAGATGGGCATGCCCAAGTTGTGCAGAAAATTTCGATCACTTAGTTATATATTTGATGTTTGCTATTGCCCGATTAATTTTTGATTTTTTATGGTACCATTGGGGTGTTTGGGACAGCTCCATTCCACCAAAATCTGTGGAGTTGGTGGAGCGAGAATATTCTAGCTCGAGAAATTTGTGGAAGTGAGTCTTTGTGGGTACATTAAGAGTGTTTAGATAGATCATCTTGTTTACATTTTAAACTAAAAATATAAACTTAATTCACTTTATTTTAGCCTTATAAGTTTGGTTAAATTGGTGAGGCCGGGATCTGAATTTCTCCCAAGCAAGCCTAAATTCAATATAGATCGTTTATTTTTTCGATCTAGTGAATCAATTTAGTAATATATTATTTATACTTCTCCAATAACAGAGTAGAAGAAACAACTTAACAAATCAATAGTTGATCTTATGTCTATTACCTATCCTATACTATTAGTATAATATATGTAAAATTTCTCTAACTTTTAGTCCGAGACTAAGCGCAATCCTGGCATGCTTTTCGATTGATGCCTCTAGATCTATCTTCTCACGTTTCTCTGTGATTTCCCTTCGTGCCCACACGACCAGCATTAAACGCAAAAGCTTCCACCTCATGCTGCATCAGCCACACACACAACGTACGGCCGATCGGGCCACACACCACGCGAGCCACACGACGCACCACAGTCACGATTTCAGCCAGTAGCTAGCATATATACCCATCCAAGGAAATCCGGCGAGCAGAAGCTCATCGGCAGCACGGCACAGCCAAGAAGGGATGGATGCCATGGCGGCGGCGGGGGAGGAGGAGGTGAGGAACAGGAGGGTCATCCTGAAGCGGTACGTGACGGGGTTCCCCACCGAGGACGACATGGAACTTGTCACGGCCACCGTGCGGCTGGCCGTGCCGCCGGCGTCGGCTGCGGTGATGCTCAGGAACCTCTACGTCTCCTGCGACCCCTACATGCGCAGCCGCATGACACGGCACCAGGAGCCCAGCTACGTCCCGGACTTCGTCCCAGGGGAGGTACCATACATACTAAATCCAACGCGCCAGAAAAGAAAAGCCAAACTGTTTAGTGTTGCAACTTGCAAGCGCTGGTCATAAATTATTCATTCGTGGTCTGAAGGTAGCGGTTTGTGTTCTAGCCAGCTCGTGCCCGACGGCTAATCTTTCTAAGGCTGTTTGAAACTAGGAAATTTTTGCAGATTCTTGCGACATTTCAACATTTTTTTTTGTGAGAATTCTGTAAAATTCCTAGTTTCAAGTAGGTTTTGGCAAGCAAGTTCGCCGTGGAAAGTAGTGGACCAAACTTGGACACCAACCGTACATATTCGTGTTCTTTTTAGCCACGAAAGGCTTGCAGTAACTCTGTTGGTGTGTGAACAAAGTTATTTCTCAACTTTTCAGTAACACCAGATACAGTTGAATTTGGCCTGTGAGCTTGAATCTTGCTTTTTTTTTTTTAAATTCAGAGTCTTGTTAATTTTGGACTGCGTCTACTTTCTTCTGAATAAGGTATATCGTATCAAAAGAAATATCCTTAGTAACTTATTTCTGACGTGGTACAAGTCAAAACAATCAAGGGGTTAATGTGCTTTCAAGTATGAATAATAGGAAGTCAACTATGCTGTGTTCAGCACTGCAGTTGGATTCAGTTTTGTTTCACTGAAACCATACGATTTTGCTGTCCCCCTGGGTACAATCCTTCCAGGTGTTGGTGAATTTTGGCGTAAGCAAGGTGGTAGCATCCGGGCACCCGGATTTCAAGGTTGGCGATCTTGTGTGGGGGATGACCGGATGGGAAGAGTACACTTTGATCACCAATCCAGGGTCTCTTTTCAAGATCAATCATCCTGAGCTGCCTCTGTCGTACTACACAGGTGTTCTTGGTGAGTTCACTTCCAGTACGCACTCTTTTGTCGCAAGCATATTTTCATCCTTAATCACTGAAAACACTTCTATCATGTCTTTGTTTCACATCAAACACGGCTCTTTCTTTTTCACTGCTCGGTTTATCTGATTCAGAAATCAGAATGTTGTGAGTCCATTTATCCTTGGTCTTGTACATAAGCAAAGCACCCTTGCTTCACTGACAACTGAATAGTGAAAACCTTTCTCCCAAGATCTTACTTCAATCACATTACACAAAGTATATTTCCATTCCTTTGTTCAGCTTATCTGGATGGCGATGTACATTTAATTGGTGTATTATGTTTTACATTAGAACCGAGACTAAAATGTACAAACTATGGATGAACAGTCCAAAGTTCTGGAACTATAAAAATATAAATCAGGACAGGACAGGTAAGACGAATGTTTATAATAGCTCAGAAAATTCAGTTAGTGTGTGCCATATCATGTCCAGAGATTCATACTGCAAAAATCTCCGCATTTATAGGATGTAAACTAGTACTTCTAGTCGTATTTTATCAGCTGATACTGTGGTCAATATTTTTCTTCCTAACATTGCTACAACCTTGATAATTCAGGCATGCCTGGTCTTACTGCATATGCTGGATTTTTTGAGGTGTCCAAGCCTAAGAAAGGCGAGTATGTCTTCATCTCAGCGGCATCGGGAGCCGTTGGTCAGATTGTTGGGCAGCTTGCTAAGACCACAGGCTGCTACGTGGTTGGAAGTGCTGGTTCTGATGAAAAGGTGTGTACAAAACTCTTTTTTTTCCTTTGCCTTCTGTCATGCTAACTGGAAATAGCGGTAACGCCCTGATCTAAATTTCGCTCATGGCCAAGCCCACCGTGGGGCAAGCCCACACATGCATAGCACCCCACTTACACTTTCATCCTCACTTCATGTAAAAGAGTTAACTCGGAGGTGCTATGTTTGGGGCCAACAGGTATATATTATATATTACTACAACTCGCTATATGCAAGCAATGTAAGACTAATCTTACCACCACTCCACATAAGGCCACATGGGTCATCACATTAACAAGCCAGGGTATTATACTCACTCCCTTAAGTCTTGGCCTTGACTTACCGTATCCACGGCGGATGTCCAAAACCACCCCTCGGTACATACATGTCGTCAATGCCGACACATATATGCCATCTGTATGCGTCACCTACGGAACCATCATCGCCATGCACCATATGTGCGTCCCCCTTTCACCACGTGCCCATGTAGCGAAGGTTGATGCTCGATACCATCGTAACACCACCTTAAATTTACGCTCATGGCCAAGCCCACTATAGGCGAGTCCGCATATATAGCACCTCGCATACACTTTTGTCCTTATTTTGTATAAAAGAGTTAACTTGAAGGTGCTATGTTTGGGTCCAATCGCATTATATACTACTACAACTCACTATATATAAGCAATATGGGACTAATCCACCACTACTCCACATGGACTACATGGGTCTTCACATTAACGAGCTAGGGTATTACTATAGCGATTTTTGTTTTTAGGGAGGTAAATAATCACAAAACAAATTTTTCCAAAAATAAACCAACTAAAGCAGCTAGGTTAAATATCTTGTGAAGAACAAATTTTCGGGCAATTTCACCTCTAGGCGGCACTACTAGTGTTAAATGGGCAGTTGTGCTGGAATGAACAGTACCAACGGTACTACTATACGACAGCACCCCTTAGTGTTGGTGAACAGTAAAACAGTTATATGAATAGTAAAATCAACGGACTTCAAAAATGAAAATCAGTATATCTTTTGATTGGTGATCGAAAACCCATGAAACTTTATATGCACATTTCTATGGGTGTCAGAATCTATTCTAACCTTTAATCGTAAGGGTTGATGTCAAAGTTCGACTTTTTCAAATTTACGAAGATTGCACTAAAACCGGGTCAAATATAAAAACTTTGCTCTAGATGGACCTAAATGATCTCCGCTTATCACGACAAGCAAGAACCCCAAGCAGTTGCCCTCAAACATGCAAAATCACGATATGCCTCAAATCCTTCCTTCTTAAGCAAAAACCAATTTCTTTAGAAATCGATAGGAAATTGGTGAGGTCCCTTGCGAGACGGAGAGGCAGCAATCTAATGGTTAACTGAGTCTGAGGCTGAATTGAGGCCCACTTGAAGAGATAGGAAAAAGAAGTATGGGGTAGTGAATTCTGAATAGAATATGTGATCCATTAATTGGCCATCAATTCCAGTTGAAAATTTTGAAACTTTTGAATAGGATCCTGCAATAAGGAAGGGTCTCCAAAAACTTTTGGGCTTGAAATATGCTCTAAAAAATTACAATAAATCTGACAATATGGTCTGCACAATTTTTCCTTTCTCTATTTTTATTTTTTTTGAGAAGAAAATTGAGTCTAAATTTTGATAATTTTTCCCAAGGTTTTCATGAGTTCAGGACTCTTGGGTAACAATTTCAGTTTAAGGTCATTCATAATAATTTTATATAAATTCTGACATTGAAAGATTCAAAATTTCTTAATTTTTGTTTTTAAATTTTAAAAGGCACTAAATGAATTTATTAATTTTCTATATTTTTACCAGATATCAATATTGTAATTAGGATTACTTGGAAAATTTTTAGAAAAATTTAAGCTTTGAATATTTTTATAAAATTCTAACATTCCATTAAATGGAGCTCAAAATGAATTATTTCAGATTTCAAATTATTATTTAATACTTTAAAAATCCTTTGGAAATTGAAAAAGGACACTGGAGAATTATAAAATGTTAATACTATTTTTGAAAATTTTATTAACATTAAATTTTTTACTTTTATATATACTCCCTTTTTGGTCCCAATAATATATTTTTCTTTTAAAGCAAAATTTCAAGATGCAACATAAAAGCCAGAGAAATTCAGAAATGACTAATTTCAAAATGCAACATTTCTATTTGCACTTTATTTGAATTTTTAGGATGTTACACTCACCTACCATTACATCTCCTTATATCTGAGGGTGAAAAGCAATTCGGGTAATGCAGGCAGTATCCTTATCTGGGATAAATTTATCTGAAATTACAGGTACGAGTTCGGGTATTATCAGATAATTTTTGTTCGGATATGGGATAGGAGATACTTGATAAAAATGGGTCGGATACAGGTACACAATGGGTAATACCACCGGGTGCCTGGTGAAATTATCACTCCCGGCTCTCAGCCAAACGATCATAACTTTTTACTCCGAACTCCGAGTTAGGTGATCTTAGACTCTATGCGAAGCTTATCAAGAGAGCTACAATCTCCACCCATTTTCAAGATTTAAGAAACCATAGATATTTTTAAATATCATGAAAACATTGACTAATGTAGTCACTCAAGCCTAAAATCTAATTTTGAAATCCTTTACAAAGACTTGATCAAAAGCGTGACTACAAGTTAGCAAGAGTCAAGATCAATATTGAGTCATGTGATGATCAAATCATGATCAACACAATTTTGTAAAATACATTTGCATATAAGCAGAAGCTATGAGATCAATCCTCTAGTTATGTAAGGATCAACACATGATCCGACACTATACAAATTGAGACCTTCATACACGCATGATGAACTTTATTTCGTTTATTAATTGTACTCTATATGTTGAACTATGTGTTTGAATTGAACTCTATGTGTCCCGAAGTCTATGTGTGAATTGCACTCCCTATATTGGACTATGTGTATTAATTGGACTTTATGTTGAACTATGCATGTTTATTGACCTTTATGTGTTGAATTGTGTATTAATTAGATTCTATGTTGGACTATGTGTGTTTATTGGATTCTATATGTTAGATTATGTATTAATTAGACTCAATGTTGGAGTAAGTGTGTTTATTCAACTTTATGTGTTGTCTTATATCTTAATTTGGCTCTATGTGTTGAATTATGTGTGATAATTGGACCATGTGTGTTATTTAAATTATTTTTATCACATACTTTGATCCTAGGTAGTTTGCGTACTATTTGACTAAGTAACCTCTATCCGTATTTTACCTATTCGTATAATATCCGGTATTTGTTTTCTACCCGTTCGTAAATACCCAGTTTTCGTATTCGTATCCTACGATTTTCCACTACTCATACCCGTATCTGAAAAAAAAATTAGGGTAGGATATAGGATGACCTACTACTAGATAGTATCAACCCATTTCACCCCTACTTATATAGTAGAGTAACCTAACCCTAGATCTGAACACATAAGTGGATACCATCTACTCTTACTAGGCTAACCCGAAACCCAACATTCTTAACAGTTTTCCACTCACATAAGCCGCATCTCAAAGCAACCATTACATTAGCGCCAAGTCCACTCAGTGAGCCCAAATTTACATCAAAACCACTTTGGCGTGACTTAAACCACTTAGGCCATCGTCGCGGTTTTCCAAATTGCTTTAGCCGGTATTGGGTAAATTACCAATTTGCCTCAATGACCGATCTTCCTTCTCCTCAAAGCATCGCTATGCTTCACACTTTCCACGTGGCCCAGATAACTTGCCGCCAAGCCTCCCACGCTCCGTACTCTCTCGAACCGCCCTCGCTTGCAAATGGACCCAAGTCACTTAGTGTGCCACGTGTCTTTGACCACTTCACCATGGCGATGTCGGCTTTCTTGTTTTTTTGGACCTCAACTTCTCCTAGAGTCTATAGTGCATCACACTCTGGTTTTTGTCTTACCAACTTGCAATCACTTCCCAGCCTCAGTCATCTTCAGACGTCCCTTAACCGTTCTGAACCTCAGCTATCCTAGCCTAGTCTTAATCTTGCCTTCTCCTCACCATAACCTCGCCCGAGTCCTGCAACCACATAGACAAAAACACATCATATAGCACTTTTCACAAGGATGTGCATTAATTAAGACATAATGCAAACATTAAACTTAAGTTTGCGATAAAATCGACTCTCTAGTCTCCTAGAATTCGGTAGTATCGTAGCTGCCAAATCTTGCTGATAGCATCTAGGCCCCCTAATTATTTTATTTTTGTGTTAGTGATATAGTTTTGGTGTTGATGATTAAGTCAATAATCACTAAGCTATGAAGAATGTTGGTTGAAGCGTCAAAGAGGTCTACTGAAATGACAAGGTTAAGTTTTTTTATTACTAGTTTTTGGCTTGGGAGTTGATACAAGCCAAGTAGCTAAGGTTAATTTAGTTTGGTTGTACTATATAAAGAGGGATTGTGCACGAGTCAGTAAATTGGTTCACAAGGCTAAAAACAAATTGGACTGTTTGGAGTTAAATTCCTTAGTCATTATGTCCTTGAATCAAAAACCTTTCCTTTCTCCAAATCTAAGTGTTTCCCTGGACTAGACTTCCTTTATGCGCTCCTTAAAGTCCGCGCAACCTTAGCTAAAATCCATATGCATCGGACCAAAGTCTTTGTAAGTTCGGCGCCAAAACTCTCTTATCAAAGGACTCTTACCGAGCTCTTTCCATTCATGACGGACCAAAATCCTTTTAGTCCGTAGCATAAGATTCTTGAAGAACTTTCTAACCGAGCGCACACCATTCACGCCGAACCAAATTCCGCTTTCTCAAAATTCAGTCCGACGCAGTTGTTTTCCTCTCGGTTAAACTTCCCTAGTACCAAATAACATTCTAGTCCAAGTATTCTTGATCAAAATTCTAACCGAGCGTATTCCATTCACGCCGGACCAAATTCCGCCTTCACCAAGTTCGGTCCGGCGCTAAAGAAATTCTCTCGGTTGAACTCATATTATGTCAAAAAGTCAGTGGCTCTTGATTCCTATGAAACCCATCTCTGGCCCAAATATTTTGATGCAGCACACACATTAAATTTTCATTCCTTAGCTGGACCAAAATCATCCTAACATCCTTTGTACGACGGACCAAAATTTTCAGTCCGGCTTAAATAGTCAAAATTAGTCTAGGGTACATAGGATCAGTATCGCTATACTATTTTGCTAAGTCCGTGGCACACATGTTAAGCTGAATTTTGACACTTTGACACGTTGCAACGGTCATAGTGGTTGGTGTAACGGCTATTTTCTGTCCAAATGCCTATATAAGCATTTCTTGAGCCATTTACCATATATCTTTTTTGATCTCCTTGACATCTTAGCATCCTTAGAGCATTCATTCACTCAAGGAGACCGTGCTTCACCTTTGAACTCAAAATCTTAACACTTTTCGAAAGTGTTTTAGCTCAAGCTTAAGTATAGTAGTGGTGTGCTAAAGTGAACCAAGAGTCGGGGCTTGTGTAGAAGTCTATTACTTTTGAATCCTTGTGATTCTAGGCGGCTTGGAGGCGGTGAAGGTGTGACTGTCCAAAGGAGATTGTGGAAGGCCACCTTGTTGTGAGAGGTTTAGAACTCACCTCATTGGAGTGGTAAAAGAGTTACAGTGGAGACCAAAGCTCTTGCACTAGCTTTGGAGGAGCTATCATCGAGAAGTGCTCTAGCGTGGAGTAGGAGAGTGGTTCGAACCACGAGATAAATTCTGTCTCTTTTGTGCTCTTTCTTCTTTGTTGAGTTACTTTTCATTCTTTATTGTTTATGCTTTATATTACATTATCTTTACGTGATTAGCTATTCTCTAAGCTAGAAATCATCTTATAAACTAAGTTAAAATTTTCAAAGTTGCCTATTCAACCCCCCTTTAGGCTAACTTGATCCTTCCTTGCTGCTCCTAGATAGTCGGTAGTGTTGCTTTCCCTAAAATCCCCGAGAGTACCCTCTTTGAAAAATAACTACCACGCCTTTGGGCCGGTAGTACCACTCCCCTAACACTACTACTCCTAACACGTCGGTAGTGTCGTTGTGCTAAAACCCAGAAGAATACCTTTACGTAAAAAGTATCTTTGCGTGCTTGTAGTAGCCGATGGCGACACTACCACCATATCAGGCCGGTAGTGGCACTACTGCTCCTACAAGACCGGTAGTGCTGCCCAACACATACAACACCTTAAATTGCTTCAAAATCAAAATAGAATTCAAATCAAACTCAAACTTAAGTACCATATGTTGGGGTATTTTGATTTTCCCCAAATTTCAAAAAGAAAAAAAATTTGGACCAGCAGGGTGACTTGCCTTTTAGACCAAGCTAGCTCAGTCCCAAGCATTGGTGATATGGCGTCTCTCGATGCCTATCCGTGCCGATCTTAGGAGCTAGGAGATCGGGTCATGGGGATGCGGCGGTGGCGGTGGCGCCCGTGTCTTTCGGCTGTCCGCGTGCTCGTGAGTGGTCATCTGGCTGTTTGTTTCTCCCTATGGCTTGGCGTGCCTCATATATATACCCATGAGGTTCGTGTTCTTGAAAACAGCAAAGGAAAAAAATTCTCTATTCATTGATCAGTTGATAATCCACTTTCTTGTGTTCCTGGGCAAGTTTTCATCCTCTTGAAACCATCCTGTGTTTCTCACTCTTGATCTAAGCTCTCCATCAATTAGTGGATGCCGCCACTGGTGTGTAACCCTAATTGATTGAGTAAAGGGATTGAGTAGTGATTGATACTCGAGGGTCTCTAAGGATTTGAGGAGCACTTCGTGCTCGTGAATTTCGCTCTCGAACCTGTTGGTTTGTGGTGTAGATCAGCCCCAGTGCCTGTGTTCTGGTTTGGCAGTAGTGCTACATCTGTGTGGAGCTGGCCCTTGAGGCTAGTTGATTGTAGTTCCAGTTTGTCATTTCTACTCCTTTTTGGCTGAGGGTGTTGATTTTGTGGCTCTGTGCGGCGCTTGCTTCATCTCGGGTTCTCTGGTGGAATTGCCTCACTATGAGAATTTTTGTCTTTGTATCTTTGAAACCAGCGCCGGCGTTTTCTGCGGCATTGTAGTGGCGTGTTGTTTTATGGGACAGCATCATCGACATGCCTGGCCATTTGCACTAACATTCTGTTGGTGCTTTGTAAGTATTTGCATTCCCTGTGATTGCTTTACTGTCGGTAGCTTGCAAAGGGGCTAGTCTTGAGGCTTGGGGACCTTGTAAGAATAGGATTATTGTTCGATGAAGATTGGGCCTTAGTGAGATCATTTGTGACAACAATTTTCATCGACATTTAGTTGTGTAGATCAATTGGTATCAAGTGATTACGATATATATATGTCTTGTGAATCTTTACTTTTCAAGCATAACGATACATTGTTGTGATTTCTAGAAGTAAATTCTAGCACTTTGTATGCTCCTCTTGAATTCGGATAGGCTCACCTTGTCTCTGTTTCATATAACTTTTATTGGCTAGATTTATTTCCTTTACATCGGTGATATTGTTTGCATGTCATAATCTTGATTCATCTAGATATATTATTAATGTCGGTTCTCAATTGATTAAATCAAGTATCTGTCAAGTGTTGAAAATTTGTTTTATCTTTCACTAAGGTAAGGTTGTCACAAATTGAGTGCGTGAATTTGTCCCTCTTGAGAGGGCGACCTTTAAGGCAACCCATCATCGAGAACAATATAAATATAACAACTTGAGCACTATTGCTAGTTGTGATGTCCCTTATACTTGTCATTTTTATGCAATTATGCAAATACTTGTTCATGAGCTTGTATGCTTTGATATTAGTAAATATCTTGGTTCAATATTTATGCTTAGATGACAATGATATCTCATGGTACATTTTATCTTGCTTGGAATAATTGTCATGATAAAATTGCTAATCCGTAATATTTACAACACCATATACTCAAACCAAATCAATAACTCATCACTAAGAAGGATAGACCTCCACATAGAATTTCATGCTCATCTCTAGGTCATGAGCAGTTTGCTCCTTGTGTTTTCCTTTGCCGTTAGCAATTATTCTATGGGCGGTGCATCGGCATTAACAACTTACATTACCTAGGTGGCAAATGATGAAGTGGTTGATGGAGATCTTCAAAATTTTACATTAACCTAGATTATGCTTCATTCTGAGAATGATGGTAAATTTATTTGCTTTAAATCGGTGTCCCATGGTTTAACATATGGATAAGAATACTCTGTGTCCCTAGGAAGTGAAATGCACTGTCAAGCATTTTATTGATCTCAAAATCAGTATCTCTTCACAACTTCAATGATACTGCATTTTCTGACAACAAATTTGTTGCCTTTTTAGGTCAACCTCCTGAAGAGCAAGTTTGGCTTGCGGCTTTCAACTACAAGAAGGAGCAGACCTCAACGCTGCACTGAAGAGGTTTGCGATTTCTTTCCTGTGAAATTCCTGTTTTGCAAATGAATCAAACAACCAAGAGTTCCACCCCGTTGTGGATCTTGTTATCTTGCTCAGTGCTTCAGAATCATCGACATCTCGCCGAAACGTCGGCGGCAATGTTGGGCGCCGTCTTTGCTCAACATCGCGGATGCAGCGCCGCATCGCCGGAGTCTTGAGGATGATCTCGCGGTACAACTGGAAGCGGCAGGGTGTGCGCAACCTCTTCTGGCTCGTCGCCAAGCGCGTCCGCATGGAGGGGTTCATGGTGTTCGACTACTATGGCATCTACCGCAAGTTCGAGGAGGAGATGGCAGGGTACCTAAAAGAGGAGAAGATCGCCTACGTGGAGGGCGTCGTGATGGGCTCGAGAATCTTGGCCGGCGCTCATCGAACTCTTCTCGGTATAACGTCGACAGCGGTGATCATGCCGTCTAAGCGAGTGACGTCGGAATTGAGGAGTATTTTGTTGCGTAGTCGTTCTAATGTATGTTTAGAAACCGAATTCAGATGGGTGTTTAGTTTGGTTTGCCAGTGTTTGAGTCGTAGTTATGGATACCAGAACGGTATTGATGGATACCTACCATTTCGGCATCTAAATCGGTATGAAATAGCTATATGTCACGTACCGATCTTGATATCGGTCAATACCGGTTATACTGACTCGATGCTGGTTAATATCGGCCATACCGGCTTCGATACAAGTCAATAATAGGCATCTGGGTACGATCGATGTCGATCATCTGGTGGAATTAATAATGTCATCTATTGAACAATATATTATATTTGATAGTACTGCTATGTATTTGGAGTAATATTATAAGTGAAATTTGGTGTATATATAATTAAACGTCCATATACTTATAAATATATTATTATATTAAACCTGAAATGGACACCAATATAGACCAATACCGAAATGTACTATTCCAAAAGCCAAACCGGTATAGTCTCTTGTACGTTATTGACAAGTGTGGTTGGAGTTGCAGTTGACATTCATGACAAGACTCCAGAGTGTTGGCATTGTGTTAACTCCATCATTAGCGAATTCAACCATAGGTACTATAAATGTGGTTAGTTAAGTCGTAGTATTAGATTGGGTTTGTAGTTAGCCACTTTTCCTCGAATTTTTCTTTGTGAACACGAACCCCATACCTGAACTAGTTCAAGTTCACTGAATCTAGTCACGATTCACGGGGATTTACAATGAATCCGGTAACTATAAATTCAACTATTCAAAGATGGATCCGAACTGGGACGGAAAGCATTGTTTGATGTTCTTATTCCTACCTGAATTTTTAAGCATCGTTAGCGGATTCTCGTCAGAGGAATCTATGGTGACAGTGAATCATCGGTGGTAGTTTCTCGTCTCAAAAATAGGAAAAAAGCTCAATCCATCTTATTTTGCGATACCAATGGAACCTTCTACCGAGAATTGGAAACTAATACATGGTATAAGCGTAGCCTTAAAACACTATGTTGAATTACGATTTTACGAGATCTCGGAAAAATGAAGGAAAGTTGTTTGATCAACCGGACTTGTGATCTACTTAGTCTTCAATTTTGTATCCTTTGAAGTGCTAACTTCGTACTCTTGTATTCATTCAGTTCAGAACTTCATAGACTATCCAAGTCGCCCAGTTTCTTACTAGATGAGAAAACACATGCTTGTGTACAAAACACGGAAAAAAATGCTTACTTTGCAGTAAAAAAACCTCTATTAAAAAAGTAAAAAACAAAGGGGAAAAATAGTATGGCATTCCTTTACTCTTGATAGCAGAACTCGACAATCATATGAAGCACCCCAATTTTGCAATTGAAAAGAACATATTTTTGGTGATGAAAATAGAAAAATGACGATTGTTTTGCAACTCGCACCAACATGTCAAAATAGATGGTGTTACGTGAAAAGATCGCTTAGACTTTGTGTATTCGGCAAATAACTCAAAATAGTCGATATAGTGTGCAATTTACTCATAAAATAATTTGCTACTTATTCAACTCTTCTTATTTATTCTATTGAAGGCCAACTCAAATCCAAGTGAACCAAAACAGTGTTAAAACTTAGGGTTTACTAAAACATAAGCATTAGCTAGTCTAAATTATGATCACCAAAATCATAATGCGGAAACTAAGACATAAGGTTAACTAACCCGGAGAAGACGAAGTAGCCATTAAGGTTCTTTGTCGGTGATTCGGTCGGTGTAGAAGAGCGTCGGAGTATGGGAGAACCATGATCCTCACGGTGATAGAGAGAGTCTTCGTTAGCCTCAACACTAAACCCTAGATCGGATAGGTGTCAGGGAGTAGCAAAACTCGAGAGCAACAATATTTTTGAGTTTCGGCTTTTCTCCTCTTGATATAGCACTGGATAACAGGACCAAACCAAATTTTCTGTTGGTAGCTCCCGATCAGAATACATGAGTGGTGGGCCTTGCCCCCAAAATCTCGGTCTAGCGGTTAGCCCAAAATCATAACCAATATTCTCCCACTTGATCGAAAGGCTAATATCATAAGTCCACACTCAACAGAACAACACACCAAGATAAAGTATTACCGTGATTAATTTAAGCACCACTACAACCCCAGTATCTATAGTGCATCATTCTATCTTGATAGGATAATTACTTATTCTTAATAGAAGTTGGTTTTATTCTTATGGTCCTTATTTCCAGAATCAGAGACTTTCCAATTAACCCATCTTAAGGCAACATGCTCGAAAGAGTGCGGGTGGTAAGCCTTTGGATCCGCAAGCATAGACTTAATACTTATATGCTTGACATCAATTGTTTGATCCTGAATTCTATCTTTCACAACATGATACTTAATGTCAATGTGTTTGGCAGCACCACTTGACTTATTGTTACTCGAATAGAACATTGCGGACAAATTATCGTAGTATATAGATAGTGGTTTAAATATGTTGTCTACCACTCTTAATCCCAGGATAATGTTCTTAAGCCATACAGCCTATCTAGTATCCTCATAACACGCCACAAACTTATCTTGCATCGTAGATGATGCAATAAGTGATTGTTTGGAGTTTTTCCATGAAATGACTCCTCCCACAAGTGTGAAGATATAACCTGATGTGGATTTCTTAGTATTAACACAACCTGCAAAGTCAACATCTGAATAACCAACAACCTCAAAGGTATCAAGCTTCTTATATGTGAGCATGTAATGCTTAGTGCCTTGCAAATAACGCAAAACTTTTTTAACGGCTTTCCAGTGGTCTAACCCTGGATTAGATTGATATCTGCCAAGTATCCCGGTTACGAATGCTAAATCAGGGCAAGTATAAACTTGAGCATACACAATGCTTCCGACAGCTGAAGTGTGAGGAATTCCCTTCATTTGATCAGTTTGTAATTGATTCCTTGGACTTTGAAAAGTTCCAAACCTATCGCCCTTAACAATAGGAGCAGGTGTGGCAGAACAGTTATGCATATTAAATCTCTTAAGCACTCTGTCAATGTATGCCTTTTGGAATAAGCCTAATACCCCTTTGGACCTATCTCGGTAAATCTCAATACCCAAAACATAAGAGCATCACCAAGATCCTTCATGTCAAAATTAGCGAGAAAGAAATCTTTTGATCTCATGTAGCATATCCTTATCGTTGCTAGCCAATAAGATGTCATCCACATAAAGCACTAAGATAGTAAATTTGCTCTCCTTAGTCTTAGTGTATATGCAATTGTCCACTTTATTTTCTTCGAAACCAAACTTTCTTATGGTTTTATCGAACTTAAGGTATCATCGTCTAGACGCTTGTTTTAATCCATAGATGAATTTCTTAAGTCTACACCCTATATGTTCCTTGTCTTCCATGATAAAACCTTTTGGTTGAACCATGTAAACATTCTCATGCAAGTCACCATTAAGGAGTGCAGTTTTAACATCCATCTGATGTAGCTCTAAATCATAATGAGCCACAAGCACTATGACAATTCTTAGTGAATCTTTCTTTGAGACGGGAGAGAAAGTATCAACATAGTCAATCCCCTCTCTTTGTGTAAACCCTTTTGTTACAAGCATTGTCTTGAATTTTTCAATATTTTCCTTAGAGTCATGCTTAGTTTTATAGACCCATCTATAGCCTACTACTTTGATTCTATTAGAAATTTCTACTAGATCCCAGACGTCATTAATGCTCATAGATTTTATTTTATCCTGCATGGCCTCAAGCCACTAGGATGAATCCTTAGTCATCATAGCCTCTTTAAATGAGTTGGGATCATCTACCTTCCTATGTAATTTACATCTTCATTCATATATATGACATAGTCATTTGAGATGGCAGACCTTCTATCCTATATGATCTTCTTAGTGGTACATTAGTTATCACGGGGGGTTGTTAAGGCTCATCATTAGGTGTTGTACTATTAATTCTAAAATCCTCGGTGGAGGCTCAACTCTAGGATTCTTATTTGGAGGTGTAGCGTATGAGGTATAGGAAGAATAGTCTCGGATTATCGATAATGGTACATAAGTCGAATCTTTTCAAGATCTATTTTTCTAGCCTCTGAGCTCTCCATGATTCCATCATTCTCTAAAAATATAGCATATTGGGTTTTACAAACTTAGTGACATGATCTCGGATAATAAAATCGATATCCCTTAAATCTTTTAGGATATCAATAAAATGGCAACTTATTGTCTTAGGATCTAATTTTTCAATTTGTGGATTAAAGATTTTAGCTTCAGTGAACAACCCCACACATGTAAGTATTTCAAACTTGATTTTCTCCCAATCCATAATTCAAATGGTGTCTTAGAAGTCTTGATTTATTGGGAATCTATTAAGTATATGTGCAGTTGTTTTTAACGCTTCCATCCACAAACCAACTAGTAAACTAGAGTAACTCATCATACTCGCACCATATCTATAAGGGTGTGGTTGCGTCTTTCAGTTACTCCATTTTGATGAGATTCACCAGGTGTTGAATATTGGGTTATTATGCCATTTTTCAAAAGAAACTTAGCAAATAGACATGGAATCTATCCATAAGGAGCATGTCTCTTATAATATTCTCCTCCACGATCTGATCTCACTATATTAATCTTTAAATTATGTTGATTTTCTACTTCAGCCTTAAATATTTTAAATTTATCAAGTGACTTAGATCGATCATAAATGGGAAAGAATATAACCATAACAGGAGAAATCATCAGTAAATGTAATAAAGGAGTCATACCCATCCACGAAGTTATAGGAAATGGTCCACATATATCGGTGTGGATTAATTCTAATATTCACATAGCCGTGTAGCTCCTTTCTTAATTTTCTTTACATATTCTATCTTAATACAGTCAATACAGTGGTTTGAATTAGAGAAGTTTAATGAGTGGAGTATCTCTTCCTTAATGAGACGCTCTATTCTCTCCTTGAAATGTGGCCTAAGCGATAGTGCCACAATTTCAATAAAGTCTCATCATTTAAACTTCTCTTTAAACTTATTGGTGGCATCGTACACATTCATTGATGCGAGAATTGAGAGAGAGGATGCATATAGCGTTTGTCTCGTCAAGTCATGAGACTAATATTATTTGAATTAAAACTTATAATACATTTATTATCCCCAAAGGTACAAATGTATCCATCATCATCAAAAAGAAATAGAAATAAGGTTCCTCCCCATGGTGGGAACATAAACAACATTATTCAATTGAAGGGTGAAGCCACTATCTATTGCTAATGGCAGTGTACCAACGGCCTCAGCTTCAGCCTCCCTTCCATCAGCAACTCTAAGACTTCGCTCCCCCTTTCTTAGTGTCCTCACAGTAAGAAATCCCTGCAATGAATTAGAAATGTGCAAAATAGCACCAGAATCAATCCACTAGGTGTTAGGGGGAAAATCAGCAAAAAAGGTTTCATCGATAGTAGAAATTATGTCATTATCCTTCTTAGTAAGCCACTTCATGAAGCCCACACAATCTTTCTAAATGTGCCTACTGTTCTTATAGAAACGACAGATAGGCCCATCAGAAGTAGAGTTAGATGCAGTAGGGGCCTTCTCCTTTGGCTTTGGCTTGCTTGACTCAACCTTAGGGAAAAATCTGACTTCTTTTTGGACTTAGACTCATCTTGAAATTTTCTTTTTCCATAGCCAACATGGAAAACTTGGTCTTTTCTCGGCCTTAAGCCTCTCATACGGACACACATAGTGATCAACTCGCTCATGGTTTCTTGTTCCTTCGAGTATTATAATTAATCTTGAATGTGTTGTACTTAGAATGGAGGAAGTCATAATAAAATAGACCAAGAAACCATCGAAATGGCCATGTCCATGCCCTTGAATTTAGCGACCATATCGGTCGTCATCATGATATGCTCACGAACCTTTGCTAGAGCCATCATACTAAGTCGTGAGTATCTTTATGATTAAAATCTTGGTATATACTTTTGAGGCCCTTGAATTACTCCTCAACTAAAGCCAAGTACCGCTTAGCATTATCGAAATAGGAATTGCTCCCTTATCCCTCTGAGATATGGTGCTCTTCATAATCATTAAGGACATACGGTTAAATTGCTCCCACTTTTTCTTTGTTAAGTCATAGAGTTTTCTTTTCTTAGTGAAACTCTCATCATCGATGAGAAGGAGCTACGGAGCATCCTCACGTAAAAGCATAATCTAAGTCCATGATTCCAAGGACAATCAAAATCCTCTCCTTCCAAGAAGGAAAGTTTGTCCTAGTCAGTTGCTCAATGCCATTCAAGTAAGCGGCAACATTAGTGTTATTCATGATTGAATCAAAAATAAAATATAATGAGTAAACACTGAAAAATAAATGTTTTGTATGAAAATTAACCCTACGTTGGTCTGATTAATAATCATGTTGATGACAGAAAAATTTAAAAGTTCTATTTCACATCACCGTTGGGCAGAAACAAAAAGGAACTAAATTATCTTACAAGTGACACATGCTCATAAACAATGTTGGTCAGTATATGATCATAGCCATAACATTATCTCAATTTTAAACATTAAACAATAATCTCTAATCAAAACTTCCCGTTGGTTCCATTTTAATTAGAGATAATACTAAAAAATAAACATCATGTGTAAAAATTAATTGCCACATTAATTAATTAGTTCAAAAAAATTAATCATATCATAAATGCCCCAGAAATAAATATTAAACAGTACTTATTGCTGAAATTAAATAAGACATAAAAATGCAAAAATTATAGGCTAAATTCCATAAGAATCCAAATTTCAAAAATGACTACTGCTAATCAGTATTGCCGCCACCCGCCATGCGCGCGCTTTAGCTGGCCTAAAAAAACGCGAGTCGTGACAATAGCTAGTGAAGCAAACGCCGTGGCTCGAAGCGTGTGCTCATGCGGCGTCACGACGTGGTGTTGGGCGCATGGGAGGTGAGGCGTCGGTCGACGATCGCGAATGAACGACCGCGATGAACCCAGATTCGAAAACGGCGCATGGGCGAGGAAACCCTAAACCTAATCAATCTCCGCCTGAAAATCTGCACGGGGACTGAGCGAGTGGAAGTCGAGCGGGCGAAGTGGCGGCGACATGAGCGAGCGGAAGTCAAGCGGGCGAAGTGGCGGCGACATGAGCCAGCGGGACTCCAGCGACGCAGTGCGACGGTGTGCATGCGGGAGGCGAACTGATGCCTCACCCGGCTTCGGCGAGAAGAGCCACAAGCCCTGGCGCACATGCGGGCAAAAACTAAGGCCCGCAATGGCGAGCGGAAGCGCAATGCTCGAAGCAGCTGACGACGACAAAGGCATCGGCGTTGGCGACGACGACGACTCGATGAGGTATGCCCGAGACCCCTTCTTTAGACATTAGGATTTGCTTGATTTTGGAAACAAGGGTTCGGAACTGGGTTTTGATCAGATCCCCTCCTTCTGTATGCTAACCAAAATGAAGAACCCTAAACCGACGAATCATAAGGTCCGAACCGAGCTAAAGGGATCAAGTTTAGACTAGACCGCTCTGATACCAAATGTTAAAACTTAGGGTTTACTAAAACATGAGCATTAGCTAGTCTAAATTATGATTGCCAAAATCATAATGCGGAAACTAAGACATGAGATTAATTGACCCGGAGAAGACAAAGCAGCCATTAAGGTTCTTTGTCGGTGATTCGGTCGGTGTAGAAGAGCGTCGGGGTAGAAGGAACACCGATACGTGATGAAGACAATGAGAGCACCGTGATCCTCAAGCCTCAGCGCTAAACCCTGGATCGGATGGGTGTCGGGGAGTAGCAAAACTCAAGAGCAACAGTATTTTTGAGTTCCAGCTTCTCTCCTCTTGATATAACGCTGGTTAATGGGACCAAACCAAATTTTCTATTGGTAGCTCCCGATTAGAGCGCATGAGTGGTAGACCTAGCCTCCAAAATCTCAGTCTAGCAGTTAGCCGAAGATCATAACCAACAAACATAAATGTTTAGCCCAAACACAAGCTATTGATTTTTTTTTGAGGCAATCTACTAGGAGAGAAACCGTGTTCATGTAAATCCAAAGATAAGTGGACAATCTAAAGAAATATCCACAACATTTTTGACGTACCAAGGGGTTGATGAGCCATGAAGCATGAACAAGCCTCCTTTTATTTCATTGAACGACTAAGCCTACTGTACTCGGTGCAGCCTCACTGCAGTTGGATTGAGTTTTTTGACGTACCAAGGGGTTGATGAGCCATGAAGCATGAACAAGGTTTTGGGGAAAATTTTGTTCAGGTTATGGAAAATTTTGGCCTCAGCAAGGTGGTAGCATCCGGTCACCCTGATTTTAGGGCCGGTGATCTTGTGTTGGGGACAGGGTTCACAAAACCAAAAATAAAAAACCGCAAAGGTTTTCGTGGTACGGTTTTCGCAAAAACTGCTTAAAAACCGTTAAAAACCAAAGAGTTAAAAAATCAAAAAAAAATAAAAAAAAATTAAAAACCATGGTTTTCGCGAAAAACCGCTCGGTTTTCACAAAAAACCAATCCGACCAATTGAATGTTCTTCGAAAACAGTATTTTAAGATTTTTTAAAATTTTTCTTTTAATTAGAACGGTTTACTAAACGATTTTGAATCTCGAACCGGAACGGTAAGGTCGAAAACCGCGGTTTTCGCCGGTTTTGTTAACCCTGGTCGGAGGATTACCAGATGGGAAGAGTACAATTTGATCACTAATCCAGAGTCTCTTTTCAAGATCGGTCATCTACTCATCTTGAGACTTGAAGCGCTTCTCTCTCGAACCACACGGTGTTCTTGGTGAGTTCATTGTCGATGCACAAGACGTACTATTTTGTTGCTAGCAAATTGTCACCTTTAATCCCTGGAAGCCCTCCCTTTTTATAGTGTTGTTTTCACATCACATAAGTTTCTTTCTATTTCTGCACTCTCCGATTCAGAGATGAGTTCATTGCTCCTTAGTGTTGCACATCAAGCAAATGTCACATTAATTCAGCTTATCTGGATAGGGATGCATATTTAATTTGTGTATCAGGTAACCAGGACAGAACAGGCAAAGAAGAATGCTTACAATAGTGAATTCACAATTAATAGGCGAAGAGGAATGCTTACAATAGTGAACGTAACAATGGTTAAATGAATTGAAAGTTTTGGAGCTAAGAACTTCAGATTCTACTCAATTTTCCAGTCAGAACATCATCCGCATCTCAAATGAGGAAGGAGTGCTCAATCCATATTTCTTCTAACTTCGATCTAAAATTGGTTCTAAGAACAAACTTCGATCCAACACTTCGCGATTTTTTTAATGGTGATTCTTTCCATTTCAAAGAAGGAAGAAATTTCTTTGTCCAACTTTAGACTTGCGATCTGACAGTTCTCAATTTTTATATCAATGAGCTGCCACACTAACTTATCGTCCATTCATCGATTCGAGCAACAAAGTACTCGATATTCTTAACCGATTGAAAGCGATATCTTTCATCAAAAACTATTCTCGCAAACAAAATCTTCATAAAAGCCAAAAATGTGTTCTTTTTTGGTGACCGACATGATACTCACGAATACAATGGACAGCTTCTCCACAACCAACGAAAAATCAAGGGTAAAAAATCGATTATCGTCATAAGTAATCAGATGTAGCGGCTTGTTCGAGGCCTTCTGAGCAGAGATGAATCTGGCGAGCAGACGGGAGAAGCTGCAGGTTAGTTCGATCTCGCCAACCTTCAATGCAAAGATCGCCACTATATCTGGCCCCTTTGCTCTACAAATTGGCTCCTTTCTATCCACGCATGTCTTTTCCTTCCTAAGATGGAAGGAATCAAGAGATCCAACCAAACCCATTCTATCAAGAACCGCCTTCCCCAAAACCAAAACCGAATCCGGAAAGCAAATGAAATCAACAACATAGAGAGAAGAGTGAACCAAAGCACCAATGGTAGCAACACTACAAGAGAGATGAAAATCCATTATCCAATGGAGGCGCCGCCGTGGCGGTGTGCGATGATGAGCAGAGGAAGGAGATGATGGGTAGCATTTATAGAGGAGGGGTGGCGAGTCGGCAAAACCTAACCCTCGGATCAGGTGTGAAAATGGGCTTGCGATGGTCGGTTCGGTCTTGAGCAGGTCGATTTCCGAAATGGGCTTCGTTGCTTTTAAAGAACTTGCTGACCAGGTTTGTTGTGAACTTTCTTTTCCTATTTTTCATCAACATATAATGAGCATTTTTTCTGACGATTGTTTGAGAATAGCAAAGAAGCTTACAATTGAATAATCAATCTTCAAATTTTTCATAGTAAACTAAATTGATGGAGAATATGTGTATGTTAGGAAATTATGCATAAAACTTATCTTGATCTGAAAAAAATACCACAATGACCGCATTCCTAGCAGTTGTTCTTGTGTCACATCCCCATTCCTTCCAACCAAGGTGGCGGGGGCAAACTTGATCTCATTAAGTAATATACTAGGTGGAGTCGCGTCTTTGTGTGCCACCTTGCGAATTTTGGTCTAGGGTCGAGTGCAATTTTCCAAAAGCATGAGGTCTTTTTGCAAAGGGCTCATTTTGGATCTAGTTGCAATTTTTGGAACTAGGAAGGCCTATTTGAAAAAGTGTTGTTTAGGGCGATGGAGAACTAGTTGAACCATGTTTTTTTTGCAAAATATCGGTTGGAGGCCTCGATGTGATTTTAGGGTTCTTAGGGTTTTTTTTAAAAGCGGTTGGAGGGCTTTAGGCGATTCGGGTTTCTCATGGGTTTTTATTAATGCATGGGTAAGGCTGCGGTGAATTTTGAACCACGGCCTCTTTTTGAAAAAGAGTCGGTGGGAGGATCTCTATGTAATTTTGGGATTCTTGGGGACTTTTCACAAAAAGGCGTGAAGACCTTGGCTACATCGAACTCCCATACGCTCTAAGGTATACTCGCTGGGAAGGACACGGGAGCAAGGGAGGGACAAGGCCGAAGATGGGAGAAATGGCTCATAGGTGGCACGATCGACAGTGGCCACAAGATGCAAAGGAAGAGAGGAGGCGAGACAAGCGTCTCGATGGCAAGGGCTCGAGTATAGGGCGCTGGGGTTTTCTTGTGCTTCTTGTGGTACGCGCTAGATCGAGACGGCCATAAGTGTCTCTGATCCAAATGCAAATTTCGAGAACCATGAGGGCTTTTTCAAAAGATTTCGAGCATAAGAGCCATTGTTGACCGTTAAGCTCGGGGCCTCGCCGTGAATTCAAAAATGTCAATAGGGCTTTTCACAAACTCCATAATGTAGATGTCTTCCCGCTCGGCAATTCTTTCCACTATAAGAGATGTAGTACTATTTGTGTGACGACTCATATTGTCAATCACCAGCCACCGACATTAGCTTTGGCACTGATGCCCCCTCGTTCCTTTCTTGATGGCGCCGATGTTATCATTGCTGCTAGGGATCGACGTCTAATGCCATGAAATGTCGTTGTTCCATAGCACGTCGCCCTCGAATCAGATTTTGGCTCCTAAAACAGAGCCATTTCCTACAAGCAAATAGTTGCTTTCACTCACGCTCATCTATATAACTCTCTACTAGTTATGTGCCCGTGCGTTGCAATAAAAACTCAATTTGTGACAAAAAATTTATTTGCAAAGAGCACTAACAGTGGCAAAGGTGGGTAATTAAAGAGCAGTGGCAAAAGTGAGTAATGAAAAGCAATAACAGTGGCAAAGGTGGGTAATTTTGATGAAGTGACATGGGAAGAAACTCTCACTTTATATAGTAGACATTACTCCAAGAGCTCCCCCCTTGTCTTTCTTGTATAACTCATTTGTGATAAGGTTGCTCAAGAGTGCGGTTGGCATCATCCTTGCCAACTTGGGAGAGTTAAGGAAAAATGTCACAAATATCTCGTATTTGTCCGGTAGAGCTCTAAGCATCTTACTAACAATATTAAGATCAGTTAGTGATGATCCAAGATCCTTGAGCTAATTCACTATGTTGTTGAGCCTAGAGAACATCTCGTTGATGTTCTCATGGTGTAACAAAATGAACTTTTCATATTTAATCCTAAGCATATGCACTTGGCCTCTTTGACCTCGGATGTTCCTCATGGATTTTCATGAGGGTAGTTTAAATCTTATGGCGGCTTCAAGATTGTTCACTCAATTGAACTCATTCAGTATTCAAAGCTCCAAATAGAGCATTTGAGGTGAAAGTTTTGTTCTTCTTCATCAATTGTGAGTGGGATTATGTAACATCCCAATTTTTGACATTTTAACTATTTAATATTATTTTATTGCAATTTATGATTTTTGTGAATTTTCTGGATTTAATTGGATTTTCGAGATTTATTTGAATTATTTTGAATTAATATACAAAGCCTTTTGTTAAGAAATAGTTATAAAAAGAAAAGTTTAAAATAAAGTTTTACCAAAAATATTTTATTTAAGTCGAGAATGTCACAAAGTATTTTTGACATTTTCTCGAGAATTTTAGAGTATTTTTACTACCTAAATAAATCAATTTATTTTCTCGAATTAATTTAAATGGAAAATCCGGAAATTCCCGTGAGCGATAACAGTCGTGGCCCAATTCTTCGCGCACGCAAGCAAGTGGAATGGGAGGCGTTAACACGTGCCGTCAGATCAAAATCCAACGGTCCATATCCATCCACGTCATTTATGAAAACCCTAGCGCTGCGTGCCGTTAGATCAAGATCGAGTGGTCCTTATCAAATCATACCAATTCGGACTCCATCTTCTATCTGCACTGTTGGATCGAGATCGTGTGGCAGGGGTCGTCGTGTTCGTGCGGGACTCCGAGTCCGGTTAAGATGCGTCTTTGTCGCCAGCCGTGTCAGAGGAAAGTCCTTCCAAATCTTGCGCCATTGCAGTGGTATTTAAGGGTCGCCATGTCTTCCGAGGTTCTCCACAAGCTACCGCGCCTTTTCCTGTTGTTTAAATGCGCACGAGGAGCTTAAGTAGTCTTGCTGGTTGCTCGCCGAGTCCGAGAAGGTTGTCGAGGTGTTTTGCTGTGGTTGCGTCGCCGTCGGAGACCCTCTCGCCAAGCCAAGGCCGACCGAGTTCGTCTCGTCAAAGCGTCGGATCGACCAACTCTTCGTCGCGGGAACCAGCGGAGCGCCGTCGGGTTGGTCGTCGTTTCGGCTCCGGAAGACCTCGCCGCCGCTTGACCATTGCCGTTCGGGAGATATCGGTAGTTGGATCGTCATCCATACGCCCGGAGATCGCCCACGTCGCCTTTGTACATGCATCGCTCGAATGCGTTCTTCACCGTCGATTTGGATCGTAGGGTCGGAATTGAGCCACGTCATTTATGGGAACAAGAAACCACGGGTAAACCTTGGCCATTCGATCTAGATCGGATGGTGATGGTATTAGCCACGTCACCGATTAACAATAGCCATCGGATTGGTTTTAGATGGTCGGATCTTGCCACGTGTAGGTGTGACAAGCACCGCGTAGTATGACGTCATAAATTCGGTTTTCTTTATAAAATAATTGGTAAATCTAGAAATTTAATTTAATTTATTTTCAAACTTCTAAATGCTATAACTTTTGCATCTGAACTCCGATTGAGGTGATTCAAATTCCTAAAATTTGTAAAATTGTGATATTTCTAATGGTGGCTTTTGTTTGAATTTTTTAGTTTATTTGTTCTTTGGTTTTGGTGTTTATTTGCTATTTCTTCTCGATTCGCGTAGACGTTGAATTGTGCGAGGCTTCGAAAGAGGAATTTGCAACCCAGGAACAATCTTTAGACCAAGACCAGGAGCTTAAGCAAGGCAAGTTGTGCTTTGATCATGTTGCACCCATAAATTAGATTGCATGCTATTTTGATTTACCTTATCACTTGTTATTTTATGTGTATAAATGATTTCAACATAAGTTTGGGATTAGCTACTGTACCCTTTGAATTACACCCTACCTTGCTAGTTGTATACCATGATCCACTTGTCACCCTAGGTTGGTTTAATATAGTTGGTTAATAATGAAATCAACATGGATGGTTAGAACGAACTAGAGAGCTTAGCCATGCCACGTCATCACATGTACATGAAATATTGATTATTAATCTTGACTAATGGAATATGCAGGAACATTATCATGGATATGTGTGTCATGTGTGGTCACACGAGAAGATTGAGTTGTTGTGGCGAGGTCACGCAACGATGTTGAATTGTGTAAAGCATATGATGCTTGGTAATCAACCCGTGGTAATCATTTTTATTAAAGCAAGTGGAAAGGGCAAGTGTGCGCAGGTGGGCTCGTGGAGCGAGGGTATGTGCAAGTCTTGCTTTAATCAATCCTAAGGACTTAACCTTGCGAGCCTTTGACCTAAGTCTATCATGCAACCACATATGCGTTATGGGGCAGCCTAGTGACTAATTTGCAAATGCTTAACTTGAGTGCTATCGTGGTGGCGTGACACGGGTGATAGTAACGATCCATGCTCGGGAGTGGCTCACATGGCGCAAGAGGGTCTGTTGTGGTGGTGTAACCCTTCGTGTTGAAACCTTAGCGGGTAGCACTTGGGTTAAGAGGATGCATTGTAAAGGCTTTGTTATAATCGTTCACCTGTGTGGTGCATGGTTGTATCATGTGGGTAAAGTGCATAACCTCTGCAGAGTGTACAAACTATTCGGATAGCCGTGCTCACGGTATTGAGCAAAGCTCGGGGATTACAGTCAAGGGTTTAGACTTTTGCAAAATAAAACTTGGGATGGATGGCAGGTTGCCATGGAAAGTTGAATCTTGATTTAGGATGAGAAACTTGGTTTATTTGAGAAATGCTGAATCTATCAATTACTTTTATTTGTTTTACTGTCTTTTCAATCTATATAATGTACTTGTTCATAAATCTTTGCTTCTTGCAAATGAACCTCTTAGCCTTCCTTTGGAATAAGCCTTGCATATAGTTATGATTGAATTGCATTACATTGCACAACTTGTTGAGTGCTTTATGTACTCACCCTTGCCTACAACAACATCACCATCTTTGAAGAAGGTGTACCTTGAAGAGACGAATGTTTAGGGTGCGAGCCTTGTCGGTTTGTTCGTGGTATCTTGAGGGTTATCTACGTCTTCATTTCCGCTGCAGTTCAATTTGTTGTTCAGCCTTGTGAGGTATTGTTAAGTAAGTTGACCATAAGGTCATTCAACTAGTAATATTTAATAGATGATGTCTTTTATCTTATTTCCGCTATGTATGATTGTGATATTCACTAATGTTGAGCCTGTGTGCACTAGCGTGATCCTGGACTAGTGCAGTATACACAGAGGGTCCGGATTTGCATATTCGGTCCCGACAGAGGTGGTATCGAGCCATCTTGTTGTGAGGTCTTGACCCTAGATAGTTGGTCGCCTCTATAGGTCCTTCAAAATTATTTTCTAAAGTAAAAGACCTAACCTAGAAGAATAATGTGTTCTTGACTTATCCCATTCTTCTATTTCTGTCCTTACCCCAAAATTCTTTCTTATCCCTTGCTGAAATTTCTTTCTCTTACCTCTCTTGAATTGAGTTAAAATCTTACCGAAGTTATCTAAGTAGAAAGCGATATACCACACATTTGGAGACGGCATCAAGTGCTCGCTGCTACCTAGTAATGATCATGACGGAAGGAATCATCAAGCTCATGGAGGAGCAGATCAATGAAGTGTATTGAGTTAGAAGACTTCGATGCTTCAAGTAGCCAGTTGAGACTCATGTGTGGGAGTCACGTTTTGTAAGATAGGAGTGTCGCCCATGTAGACGGTAGTTTGTGTGCTTAGGTTGAATTGGTTCTTTTTGATTGCTGAGTGTGCAGTATGTGTTGCAAAGCTTTTAGGCTTATATAAGCGACCATACCAAGTTATTAATATTGATTGCTTAAGTTATTGGGTTAAACCTATCTCCCCTGTGCTAGGATTCTTGCTTCCTACCTATGCTATTTTTCTCTCTCACCTAACCCCTATGAGGTAATCAAGCAAATGGTTCAGAATAGTGATAGCAATGGAGCTAGTGGAAATAAAAATCAACTTAGTGAAAAGTCTACGGGTGGATCAGTTCCTCAACCAAGTAATACCGATAGATATGCAGAATTTCCAAGAGTTTTGGCGCTTCAGACTCGTTAATGCAAGCAATGACGAAGCAAATACAAAATATGACTAATATCGTTATATGCTATTGTACTAACCATGAAGCCCCACGAATATCGCTTGGAATGAATTTATTATCGCCTTTCATGACCTCTCTGCTCCACCAAGCAATGATATGGTTCTGATGAATTCAGAGAAGGATGCTACCCTCAGATCGGTTCAAAATCTAGATATTGTTTTATGAAGTCTTGCCAACCAAACAAATCAGAAGATCGGGTTTGCATTCGTTGTGGAGAAATAGGACATACTGCTGACGAGCATGCGATCAATTGCTCCAGTTGTGAAGGAAGCCATTCTCCTGGAGAATGTCCTATGAGCAATATCACGTGTTACCTTTGTGAGGGACGAGACCATTGCCCACCTCAGTGTCCTCTGGATCCGTTAATTCTGCGTGATCCGGCATCAGCGAAGAATCTCGAACCCTAGTTGCTCGAGAATTATCAATAAGAAGGGAAAGTTAGTTGCAGAGGCGTCGCTGGAGAATTAAAATGCACCTCTGAACACTGCGACCCTAATCGGGAAAGCAATGAGTGGCTATCACCTGATGAGGTCCCTTGTATGGTGAAGAAGATCGTTTAAGCTGGGGATGTGTTGCGAATCGAGAAGTAATCACAAGAAACGGCATTGAGTGCTACCATCATCACGAGAAAAGGCCATTACGCTAACCGATATCCACGGAGAGAACACATAATTCCTATAGCCATGGATATACTGGGGAGTTACCTCGATCCGATTACATAACGCCAAGAGTGAGCGATGAAATTGCAAGAGAAATTTGCCGAGATAATCAACTAAAGAAAAGGCGTCTAGATAAAGATACTCTTCCAAACATTGAATGCTCAAGAAAGAAAGTTCACCCTAGGCTCTGCTATAATTGCCACAAACCTGAGCATTTTGCCGATAAATGCCCTCAAAGGAAAGCAATCGCGTTGGCTCAAGTCAATTTCAACCTCGTCCCTGTTAAGGCCCCTACGTCAATGCTAAATCAAGAAAGTCGGGAGTCATGAGCTTACTTAGTGCAAAGCCGTAACCCTACGTGTAAGGTGAAGGGATTAACGATGAATTCATGTAAGGTTTTCTTGTCGAAAGAAATAAAATAGAGATGGTTGATACGTTGGTATACAGAGGATTGGAATGAGAGGCAATAATGTAAAATGATGAGTTAGATGTTTCTCTAAGAGTATTCCCGTGTTTATGATTCACCTGGAATTGATACATATGCAATGGTGGCTAATTTAGTGGTACCCAGCCTGAGCTTGTCAGTCAGAGGATTTATCAATTGTTAGTAAGTGATCAGCTGTGCTAGATTTAACTAGGATGTTGAGAGTTCCGTGCTAATGAGTGAGTAGAGTTTCGAGTAAATCATATCGCAAATGGATACTTAGACCTTTGACATTAATCTTGGAATTGGGTGGATGCTCAAACATAAGGCTATTTTGGTGAAGAGTATATCGATTTAAAACCCTGAAAAGAAGAAGAAGGGAAAATTCAAGTGATGATAGTTCGTGTTAGCCAACTGATGGATAATGGTGTAGAAGATGCGCCAAATGTCAGAAAATACTTTGATATATTTTCCAAGAATTTGCACGGTATGCGTCATATCGAAAGATCAAGTTCGTGGCGGATTAGTGCACAGTATAGCCCATGAGAAAAGACCATGTCAATGTCTACCAAGGAATTAGTGGAAATGGAAAAGCATAACAAAAGTTACTAGGAAGAGTTTTGAGAAGACTTAGTCGTCACCATGGGAGTTCTTGTTTATCAAAGAAGGAAAATGGAAGATCGGAGAATGCATCGAATCGTGCCTTAAATAAGGAAGAGATCGAAAATAAGTATTTAATGTCGGGATCGATAAACGTGTTTTGACAATTGAGAAGGGAGTTAAATTTCTCTAGGATAAAATTTCGCTCGACCATCATCAATTGAGGAGTCATGTGAAAGATGTTTTTAGGATTGCGTCCTCTACGCGATATGGATAATATAAGTTTTAGCTATACCTCCTGGATTGACCAATGCCCCGCATACTTTATGAACATGATGACTAAAGTATTTAGGGATTACTTGGATAAATTCGTGATTGCCATATAGATGACATTCTAGTATACTCTAAGACAACAGGAAAACATACAGAACCCTGATATGAGTTTTGCGAGAAGCAACAATCATACGCTAAGTTCAACAAGTATGATCCCTAGAAGAAAAAGGTCCAATTCTTTGAGAGACTACTAAGGAAGTTGATGTTGAATCAAGGAAGGTAGAAGTTGTGTTACATTGGGAGCAACCAAAATTCGTTACTTAGAGTTGAAGTTCTAGGAATGGCAAGATATTATCGCTAGATCACAGAAAGGGTTTCCGACAACAGTTAGACCTCTTACGCGATTATTAAAGAGAAAAAGTTGCATGGACACTAGAGTGTGAAAAGAGTTTTCGGAAGTTGAAACACCTATGTTAGTATTACCAGCAGTGAGAAGTAGTTTCAACATATATGGTGATGCCTCTAGACATGATCGGGGATGTGAATCGTCGCAAAATGGCAATGTTGTTGCCTATGCGATGAGGCAATTGAGACAACATGAGGAGAATTACCCAACGAATAACTTGGAGTTAGCTATCGTAGTGCGATTTGGAAACATGGCCTCATTATCTCATCGAAATAGATGTAAACCTTAAAGAGTTTAATTTATATATTCACCCAGTCGGACCTTAAATATATATATATATATATATATATATATATATATATATATATATATATATATATATATAGTAGGAATGATCAAAGATTACAATCCAAGGAAAGGCCAATATGAGGTTGGCGCTTGAGTTATGAGACCCATAATACTGAATATGTTGTTAATTAGCGATTAACAAGGGTTATGCAAAGAATTGAGAAGTCGAAATCAAGGATGGATTCGATAAAGTTTCATAAGCGCCTCTAAGTAAAACCAACATTAAAAGATTAAATAACGGGAAGTTGAAGGAAGAGAAGATGCAAAATCAAGTCAAGGAAAGAAGAAGGCTTAAGGCCGAAATAGAGTGTCGAATAGGAAGATCTTAAGTAGATGATACTTAAGGAAGCCCATGATTCTAAGTAATCGATTCATCCAAAAAGTGCCAGAATATATTACGGTCTAAAGGAAAAGTTTTGATAGCCTAAGGAGAAGCGCGAAGCTATTGGATATGATACTCGATGTGATGAGTGTCAGAGAATAATGGTAATGCAATAGAGACCTAAAAGTTCGTTGCACTCATTATAGATCCCTGAGTGGAAATGGGAGGCAAATCGCTAAAAGGATCCCTAGAGTGAATTAACCATAAAAGATACGAATTCGAAGGAATCATCATTGATTGATTGACCCAAGTTGCTCACTTCGTCCCAGTAAAAGACGATCTAATTAGGAGGCCGAAGAAGCAAGTTGCCATAATCAGGGATAAACATTCGGGCCTGAGTTACTCAGAGAGGCCGAAGAAGCAAGTTGCCATGATCAGGGAAAGATTGAGGACAGCACAGTCAAGGCAGAAGGGCTATGCTGATAATCGTCGTCGTGAATTGAGTTTCGAACCTAATGATTTTGTGTATCTCAAAGTCACTCCCTTGAAAGGTGTAAAAAGGTTCAATGTCAAAGGGAAACTTGCACCTAGGTATGTTGGACCATTTAAGATCCTAAGCCACCGAGGAGAGGTTGCATATCAGTTGGAGTTGCCACAGTCGTTAGTAGGAGTCCATGATGTGTTCCATGTGTCACAGCTTAAGAAATGTCTTAGAGTGCCAGCAGAACAAACGCCATTAGAAGCTATTGAGTTGCAGGAGGATCTGACTTACAAAGAGCAACCGATTAAGATTTTGGACGTAATGGATCGTAGGACCAGGGAACGTGAGGAAGATTTGAAGGTAGAATTCCCAAACCTATTCTCTAGTCAGCCTTGAATCTCGGGGTCGAGATTCCGTTAAGGGAGGTTTGTAACATCCCAATTTTGACATTTTAACTATTTAATATTATTTTATTGCAATTTATGATTTTTGTGAATTTTACTGGATTTAATTGGATTTTTTGAGATTTATTTGAATTATTTTGAATTAATATACAAAGCCTTTTGTTAAGAAATAGTTATAAAAGAAAAGTTTAAAATAAAGTTTTACCAAAAATATTTTATTTAAGTCAAGAATGTCTCAAAGTATTTTTGAGATTTTTACGAATTTTAGAGTATTTTACTACCCTAAATAAATCAATTTATTTTCTCGAATTAATTTAAATGGAAAATCCGGGAAATTCCCCGTGAACAATAACGGGCAGCGGCCCAATTACTATGAAGCCGCCGGGAATCGGGAGCGTTAACACGTCTCCGTCGGATCAAAATCAACGGTCCATATCCATCCACGTCATTTATGAAAACCCTAGCTGCAAGTGTCGTTAGATCAAGATCGAGCGGTCCTTATCAAATCATACCAATTCGGACTCCATCTTCTATCTGCGCTATTGGATCGGGATCGTGTGGCAGGGGTCGTCGTGTACGTGCCGTCGCCGTCGTGTCCGAGGAAAGTCCTTCCAAATCTTAACGCCTTGGGTATTTAAGGGTCAAGCATGTCTTCCGAGGTTCTCCACAAGCCGCCGCGCAGATTTTCCCTGTTGTTTCGCCATACGAGGAGCCGTAGTGCGCGTGAAGGCTCGCCGAGTCGAGAAGGTTGCCGAGGTGTTTGCGCTGCGGTTGCGTTGCGTCGGAGACCCTCTCGCCAAGCCAAGGCCAGCTTCGAGTTCGTCTCGTCGAAACGCGTCGGATCAGCCAACTCTTCGTCGCCGGGAACCAACGGAGCGCCATCGGGTTGGTCGTCGTTCTCAGCTCCGGGAAGACCTCGCCGCCGACCATTGCCGTCGGGAGAGATATCACCGTTGGATCGTCATCGCGACGCCCGGAGATCGCCCACGTCGCCTTTGTACCTGATGCATCGCTCGCACGTTCTTCACCGTCGGTTTGGATCGAGGGTCGAATTGAGCCACGTCATTTATGGGAACGATAAACCACTCGGGTAAATTATGGGAACGATGAAACTGTCTCTGCAAATCTAATTAAATCTTTTCATTATTTAGAAAGTTCAGATTAAGCTGTAATTAATTCAAGAAAATGCAAATGGTTCACTTTTGATTTTTAAACATACCAAAACTCAAATTTTGGGATGTTACAAAACCACACGGGTAAACCTTGGCCATTTGATCTAGATCGGATGGTGATGGTATTAGCCACGTCACCGATTTAACAGTAGCCATCGGATTGGTTTTAGATGGTCCGAATCTTGCCACGTGTGGCAAATGCGGCCGGTAGCGAGGTGACGTCACCGACGTCATAAATTCGGTTTTCTTTATAAAATAATTCGTAAATCTAGAAATTCAATTTAATTTATTTTCAAACTTCTAAATGCTATAACTTTTGCATACGAACTCCGATTGAGGTGATTCAAATTCCTAAAAATTTGTAAAATTGCGATATTTCTAATGGTGGCTTTTGTTTGAATTTTTGAGTTTATTTGTTCTTTGGTTTTGGTGTTTATTTGCTATTTCTTCTCGATTCGTGAGACGTTGAATTGTCGAGGCTTCTAAGAGGAATTTGCAAGCCAGGAACAATCTTTAGACCAAGACCAGGAGCTTAAGCAAGGCAAGTTGTGCTTTGATCATGTTGCACCCATAAATTAGATTGCATGCTATTTTGATTTACCTTATCACTTGTTATTTTATGTGTATAAATGATTTCAACATAAGTTTGGGATTAGCTACGTGCCCTTTGAATTACACCCTACCTTGCTAGTTGTATGCCGAGGATCCACTTGTCACCCTAGGTTGGTTTACTATAGTTGGTTAATAATGAAATCAACATGGATGGTTAGAACGAACTAGAGAGCTTAGCCATGCCACGTCATCACATGTACATGAAATATTGATTATTAATCTTGACTAATGGAATATGGAACATTATCATGGATATGTGTGTCATGTGTGGTCTACGAGAAGATTGAGTTGTTGTGGCGAGGAGGTCACGCGAACGATGTTGAATTGTGTAAAGCATGTGATGCTTGGTAATCAACCGGGTGGTAATCATTTTTTATTAAAGCAAGTGGAAAGGGCATGTGTGCCATGGTGGGCTCAGTGGAGCTGAGGGTATGTGCAAGTCTTGCTTTAATCAATCCTAAGGACTTAACCTTGCGAGCCTTTGACCTGAGTCTATATTGCAACCACATATACATTATGGGGCAGACCCTAGCCGACTAATTTGCAAATGCTTAACTTGAGTGCTATCGTGGTGGCATGAGTCGGGTGATGGTAACAGTCCATGCTGGAGTGGCTCACATGGCGCAAGAGGGGGCCTGTTGTGGTGGTGTAACCTTCGTGTTGAAACCTTAGCGGGTAGCATCGGGTTAAGAGGATGCATTGTAAAGGCTTTGTTATAATCGTTCACTGTGTGGTGCATGGTTGTATCATGTGGGTAAAGTGCATAACCTCTGCAGTGTACAAACTATTAGGATAGCCGTGCTCATGGTATTGAGCAAAGCTCGGGATTACTGATCAATGGTTTAGACTTTTGCAAAATAAAACTTGGGATGGATGGCAGTTGCCATGGAAAGTTGAATCTTGATTTAGGATGAGAAACTTGGTTTATTTGAGAAATGCTGAATCTATCTATTACTATTATTTGTTTTACTGTCTTTTCAATCTATATAATGTACTTGTTCATAAATGCTGCTTTACTACAAATGAACCTCTTAGCCTTCCTTTGGAATAAGCCTTGCATATAGTTATGATAGAATTGCATTCTGTGCACAACTTGTTGAGTGCTTTATGTACTCACCCTTGCCTACAACAACATCACCAAGGTCAAGAAGGTGTACCATAAAGAGCGAATGTTTAGGTTATGAGCCTTGTCGGTTGCTGTGGTATCTTGAGGGTTATCTCGTCTTCATTTCATTGCAGATTCAATTTGTTGTTCGCCTTGTGAGGCATTGTTAAGTAAGTTGACCATAAGGTCATTCAACTAGTAATTTTTAATAGATGATGTCTTTTATCTTATTTCCGCTATGTATGATTGTGATATTCACTAATGTTGAGCCTGTGTGCACTAGCGTAATCCTGGACTAGTGCAGTATACACAGAGGGTCCGGATTTGCATATTCGGGTCCCGACAGATTAAGTCACATAGACAAACCTTCATCCACAATCCTCTATATGCTTGGGTCTATGGCCTTGAGATAAACGATCATACGTATTTTCTAATACACATAATTTGTGACATAAAAAAGTGTCTTGCCTATGAAAACACCCTCACTAGCCATTCTTTTCTCTTTAGATGGTGAAGTCTATAAATGAGAGACCAAACTCTAATACCACTTGTAGGATCAAAGATAACTGACTAGAGGAGATGAATAGGAGGTTTTTAAAATTTTTTGGCTCTAATTCAATAATTTACTAAGAATAATATGAATTACAATTTTACAATAATTAAAGCCTAAACAAACTAGGTTTTGCTAAGTGCACCAACAATCTAAGTCTAGGCAAGAATAACAATTCTAGGAGATAATCAAACACAAAAATCCTAGGAATGTAAATAGCATAAATTAAAGAAGACAATAATTAAACCATAAATGAAAACAAAGACATTTTCCTAGTCTCAGAGACTTGTTAGTCTCCCCTAATCTACATTAAGGAAGTTTGAATGAATCAAGCCAGCTCCTTACTCAAATTAGCCTTCCTCGATCACTAGAGGTAGCTCTTCCCATTGCGATGGCGAGCTCTGACCTTCACACCAATATCGGGTCTCTCTGCAATCTCATTGAAGAGATCACTGATTCTCACAACCTCTAAGCCGTCTAGGAGGTGCAACTTTTAAGAGTAATAGAACTATGATGCTAGCTTGAGGTTGATCAAGTATCTAAATGGCTCAAACTTGAATTTCACATT
>JAYEVE010001266.1:0-59265 GCA_036346375.1 Guadua angustifolia
TACTCTAGATGGTGAACAGTAACTACAACTCGAAATCCCCACCCTTGGATTACAATGAAGAATTATCCTATGATCCTAGTCACTCAATCTTCATAAACCTTCAGAAGAACTCCTAACCCTCAGATTTGACTAAATGAAGAGGTATCTGATAATCTCCACCATCAATTCTCTGATCTGAACCAATCTTCACTTCTTTTTGGACTCAACTTCTTCAGGATCTGTCAATTGCCTCCCTCTTAAGATTCTTGTCCCCAAGGATAAAGCAAATTAATTTGGATAGGTGCCGAGGTGCGATACTCACTAGGAGCCTAAAACTTCTTGGTCTTTTCTCAAGACAAGCATCCTCACACGACTGAGATCCAAATTGCCTATTAAAAGTAGAATATTTTCACAATGATCACATAACACAAATAAGTGCTTGAAAGAAATAGGATAGTTACGTAGGAGCAAAATTTATACACATGCAGCAGATTTGCCAAGAATTAATTATCTTTTTGTTGTTTATTTAGAGATAAATTTATTTCCGTATTGTATTTGATAGTTGTTGTTTTTTTGTGTGTTTCTTTTGTTTGAATACGGGTTTATAATAGCCAAAAAAAAGATAACAACCCTCATTCCTTCTATTGTTTACGGGCTTGTAAAAGGGGTGATGACGTGATGTTATTAGAAAAACAAGTTTGCTACTGGACAATTCATGGGGTGAATGGAATGATTTTAATAGTATAGATATAGAGACATAAAAGTATGTCACTTCGGTGGTAGCAATGTCTTTAAAATCAAATCATATAGATATAAAGACATAAAAGTATATCTTTACTGTACAATAAATATAGGATGTTTCACCTGGCGGTATTCACTACTACAGATTTGCCTCATCCGCGACCCCCATCCTGTCAGTAGGTATGAGCCGGCGTTGATAGGGTCAGAACGAGCCGAGGCTCGGCGAGGCTGGCCAGGCCTCGGCTCGAGCTTCAGTAAGCTCGAGCCGAGCCTCGAGCCGAGCTTCGAGATTGAGTTCGAGCCTCAACCGAGGCTCGAGCTCGGCTCGGTCGAGCTCGAGCTCGGCTCGAGTAAGCTCGAGTAAGCTCGAAATCTGCATAGCTTCGGGTAGGCTCGGTAACAAGCCTCGAGTAAGCTCGATTCGAGAAAGCTTCGGTCTAGGCTCGAGGCTCGACTTAAAAACTTCAGTTCGGACTCGAAGCTCGGTAGCAAGCTCGGTCCGGGCTCGGTAACAAGCTCGGTCCAGGCTCGAGGAGGCTCGGTAGCAAGCTCGATTCAGGTTCGCGAACTATTCGAGCTCGGCTCGGTTAAGCTCGCAAGTTCGAGCTCGAGCTCGAGTTCGGCTCGTTCAGAGCTCGAGTCGAGCTCGAACCGAGCCTCTCGCGAGCCGAGCTCGAGTAGCTCATGAGCCTCGAGCTTTTTTGACCCTAGGCGGTGATAATACTATCATTGCCGGTTCTAACTTCAATCGGCAGTGATAAAAATAGCACCAATTTCCGTTAGGAATGGAGGCAATATCATTGCCGGTTTAATAGATAACCTAAATGATAAGAATGTATCCTTGCCGGTTTATATAAAACCGGTAGTGATATATCATTGCCGGTTAGATCTATAAACCGGCGATGATAAGACCATTTTCCTTCACCGGTTTTACTATAGAATCGGCAGTGATATTACTGTTCCCCATTATTAGTTCGATACAGAACATAAGAAACATTATAATTTATCTCGCACAGAACATATGAAAGCATAATTAGTTAAAAAACAGAACATATGAAAGCATAATTAATTATTAGGGCATCCGCAATGGTGCCTAGTCAGCTATTTATAAGAAATCCATATCAGCATCTATCCTATGTGACAAGCAATTAAATGAAGAGAGAGCGCTGCTATCTATAGACCTGTAGATTGTCTATTAATTAAATGAAGAAGAGAGAGATAACACTCTATTAATTAAAAATAGCTATAGACATCTATATAGATTCACTATTGCAAGGATTTACTATAGCATGGTATATAGATGACATAAATTTTACTATAGAGAGCAATTATCTTTAACCATTGCGGATGCCCTTGTAGACATATACACATATCCGATAGGGTATGCTTAGTCGGAGTTTATTTCCACGAGTAGGTACGGCCGCATAGGATCTGAATGTACATCTTGACAGTCGAGATGACATGGTTTTCTTGTTCTATGATCTATGGTACTAGTGCCTTCTACGGCAAATATGCGGAGATCTTAACTGAACTTTGTTAATTTTTCTTTGTTATTATTTTCTGTAAACCATGGATCTGAATCTGAATCGCTTTGTGCATCTTCCTCTCAAAAAAAAAATCACGAACAAGGCTAGATAAATAGAAAAATTACCGTTACATATAGATTCCAGAAAACTACATCCTGTGTGACCGAACTATTTTCAAATAACATCATGATTGGAAAAATACATTAAAAAAAGGCATAGTTAGAAAAGGCATCAGGATTCAGTATAGCTTGTACATTATTTAAATTATTTAAAACCACTGTTCAAATCCTCTTATGTGTGTCACCTTGGGACCCTTCAAAGGGTACACATACTGGGGACGTCTAAGAGGAAAGCATTGGCTTAACTGGCCCTCTTTTGCCCTGGTGGGCTCCGAGCTGCTGCCGTGGTTAGCTAGGTGTCACGGGTTTAGTCAGCAACTGTGGTACACAAGTGCAGAGTCACATGTCACGTATCGCTGTTTTCACGGTCAGAGAGGATAGTATTTTTAAAAATGTTAATTATACGGACTATATCTTAAAAAATATTTGTAAAGAGACAAAAAAAAAACTAATGCTTCTCTAAGAGGTGCGTGTCACGACAGCCGGCAACGTACGCCGCCCGCCGCCGACCGTACCAAATCGTCATTTGCGTTGGTTAGCTACCAACGTGCAGACGTGCTTATGTATATCCATGCCACGTTGCTTACGTAGCTTAGTTTCTCTGCGTAAGTCGAAAAAAGTCGGAATCCAAGTTAGTAACAGAACAAGTCGATTTTTCACCCCCCCAAAAAAAAAAAGAACAAGTCAAGATATAAAATGACAGGAGAGATGATCATTCACTGCGGAAAAACTACAAGTTCAAAACTTCAATATCAGTGTTGGCAGCATTCGGCATTAGTACTAGCTATGTAAATATTGTTTGAGAAACGGTCAGGTGCAGGAGACTGCAAATACTAACCACAGTCCTGGATGATTCTGTCTATATTTCGAATTTAAAGTTGAGTTCGAACCGAGTGTCCACAAGTGCTGAGCCACGTCATCAAGTAAGCAGCTACTATTCAATTGACCAAGTAAGGCGCATTTGTTTCAATTTGGGGATTATGGAAAGCTTTTAAAATTTGGAAGAGGCAACAAACAACAAACTTTTAATCTAGATTATAACAATCTGGAGGTCAGATTGTAGTAATCCCACAATCCACTCTTCCCCAGCTTTCCCCTAGCTTTTTTTTTGCAAAAGACCACAATACCCATCCAACTTCAACCAAAATTACCCACCATTGCCCTAACTTTCCTAACTTCAACCAAAATTACCCACCATTGCCTCCAACTATAATCTGGGTTACTAAACAACCATGAAGCTTTTCAACCTCCAACTTTTTAACAATCCAATTTTTACAATCTAGTTTTTAAAAGTCTGCTTCCATAATCCCAAATTTGAAACAAACAAGGCCTAATACCTATCAACTATATGTTATACCACGTCTTTACATTTTTGGTGGACATGTTCGGTTTAGGCCCTTTTTGGAATGGAGGATTAATTTTTCCCCAATTCTAGGAAAAATTGAACTATTTTCTGCAAAATTTTGTGTTCCAAATGGGCCTTGGAATTGATAACTGTAAGCCTGAGGCTTCGGCTAGTGTAAGTTATCCTTAGCATGTACTTAGGTTGGACCATATTAACTTTGGCTTCCAATGGACTTGATCGATAAATATTTTTTTTTGCTATTTATAAGCTTATTTGTTTTTAAAAAAAATATGTTGATATACCTGCTCGATGGATTAGCTTTGAGACGTACTTGTAATCCTAATACCATTGCAATGGTTAAAAAGTTGACTTTTTCTTGTATTTAAATCCAGTCACTTTGTAGTATAGACAACCCCGTAATGCAGCCCTCTCAAGGTCTTACTTGGAAGGCCAGTTTTGGGTCTAAAACCAATGTAAAATAATGATCCCTAATTATTTTTCGAGCTGGGCTCGAAAACCTATTTGGGTGGACCAGTAACCCAATATAATTACCACCAGATTGGGCTCTTGCAATCGAAAAAATAAACTACAGAAGAGGCCACACTTAGGGTCATTTGGTTGCGCTCGACTCAATCAATTTGTATGAGCTCATCATTTGGTAGGAGCCAGTTGAGTAAATGCAAGGCGATGTTGTTTGGTTGGTTGTATGAGAGTATCTGAGCACGTAGAATCTTGTTTGGTTGGTTGCACTAGAAGAGAAGTGGGGAGACAATTTTAAGAGATGAATGAAACAAATTTAAAACAAATACTAGAAAATCAATAGATTTTAAAATGAAAATAAAATTTTGAAAACAAGCAATAGGAAATAAAAAATTCAAAAATGAAAATTTTAATCTTTTAAAATTTATATGGCAAGTGTGGTCTAATTTTGTTAGAAAAAATGCAGAACACATAGGTGAAATCGGTTCGCTCATCGAGATGCTAATCAAGAGATAAAGCAAGAAATAGATACAAAACTCATTGTTGCATGGTGACATCGGCATGAATAATGGCTCGGGGGGCTCACATGTTGCATCCGGAGAAAGCGGCAATTTCTTTCGTTTGTAGCATCTGAACAAAACAGTGTAGATTGTATGAGCTCATACAGGCACATGAGGTTATACAGGCAACCAAACAACCAGAAACTGCATGAACTCAACCAGCCTAAGCATAAACCAGGCAACCAAACAGACCCTTAGTTTATGACAGATATAAGGCTCCCTCTTCGCTCGCTCATTAGTTGTGTGACTCAATCGATTCGTCGACTCCAACCCTAGATGCAGAGGGCGATTTTGTCTACGCCAATAGCGGTAGCGGGCAGCGGGGCAAAAGCAACCTCATCAGTGACGGCAGAGACAGCAATATCATCGATGACGGCCTCATAGGCGGTTGCGGCGATGGCAGCAATGGCAACCTCATAAGCCATGGTGAGATCCCTAGAGTTGGCACATTGTCAGATCTCTGAAGAAATAGAGTTTGAAGAAACTTGGGAGAATTTATTTCAGTTAGCAGATGGTCTAGATTTCCTGATACCTTTTCATTCAGTTGCATCCTAGGGTCATGAAGCAATCCGGTTAGGATATGAAGATCCAAGGGCTGCCAAGAGTTAATGGAGATTACTGTTGATCCACAGGCAGAGATTACTTTTAGTAATTATTATTACTATTTTACTTTTGTCTTTTGACTCGAGTAAAAGGAGTAGCGCAGAGTATATGAGAGCTAGTTGTAAAAAGGGAGATTATGATGAGAAATCAAATACAATGCTTTGCCCTAACTTCCCCTCTTCTCTTAGCTTCTGCTACCTTTCCATTTTGCCTATTTCCAGTTGATTTTTTGCCCTAGTTTAGTTGCTGTGATTTGGAGATTCTTGTCAGGTTCCTTGGGGCCTGACATATTGGTATCAGAGCTAAGCGATTCTTGGAAGTTGTTCTGATTGAAGGTGTTCTTGTGTAGTTGGGTTGAGGGAAAAAGGTTTCCCTGGTAAAATCCCTGTGCCAGGTTGCGGAGGACCGACTTGTGGTGGAGGAAAGCAAATTGGAGCGATGCCTAAAGGTGAGAAGATTTTGGATGGTAAAGCTGGTCCAGATCTTGCAATTGATGTGGAGGACTTAAAGAGAGAGATGGTTGATCTACATCAACAGATGGGAGAAGGCTCAGCTTTAGTAAGGGAGTAGATGGATCAACTCCAAAGGAACCTACAAGGTAATTCCAGTAAATTCGACCAACTCATGGATATGCTTAAGGGTCTCATGGATAAAATTGGGCAAGGTGAAGTTGCAAGTAATATGGCCAATCTAGAAGGGGGATAGAGATTATGTGGTGAGATCAGTTGCAAGAGTGTCATCGTTGGCTACACACAATTATGGAACTCCTTGCAGTAGTCATTTTTTTGCTCCAAATACTCTTATTGGTAGTTTCGATTGTGACATGCCTACTTTACCATTTAACATGCATCATATGGATAGCACGGTGATTGGGACTTTTGGGGTTAGCATATATCCATCTGTGATGGCTAATGGAATTTTTGCACTGCAATACACGGCTTCTAACCCACCATATGTGCCATACTTGAGACCAACTTATGGCAATCAGTATCAGCTACCAGGACATGTATCACATGTTAGACAGTATTACCAAAGGGGATATTATCGGCCTAGAGTACCAGAGTGGATAGCACCACAATATGAGGAAAGAAACTAGTACAGCTACAGTTTTAGCAAAGGACCAAAAGTAGAGTTCCCAAAATTTGATGGTGACAATCCTGATGCTTGGATTAGAAAAGAAGAAAAATGCTTTGAGTTAGGCAGAACACCTAAAGAGCAAAAAGTTGCCATAGCCGTGGTGTACTTAACAGGAGGGGCGGATCAATGGGTGAGTAGCAATAGGATTGACACTAGAAACCTCAGCTGGCCGCAGTTCTGTCATATGATCTCTAAAAGATTTTCTGTTGAAACAAGAATAGAAGTGACTGATAATTTCAAAAGTTTGACACAAACAGGATCACTTGAAGCTTACATTGATCAGTTTGAAGCAATTATGAATTTGGTGAAGAGGAATAGCCCAACTTTAACTGAAGAGTATGTCATAGATTATTTTCTGAGGGTTGAAAAAATCACATTAAGATTCCCTTGAAATCTCTTAGATCCTAGAACTCTTGTAGGAGGAAAAATTTTCATACAAGAAGTATTCTACATGGCCTTCGGGGAGTAGTACTAAAACAAGTCAATCAATTGTTACCAATCAAAAGGGGGGAAGCATGACAGTCAAAAAGGACACTAGTGTAAAATCAGCTACAGCTAGTAACAGCAAATGGGCTAGAGGTAAATGTTTTAGGTGCCAAGAGCCCTGGATGCTAGGCCATAACAAAGTATGCAGATTTCATAAACAAGCCCATTTGATCACTATTGAGGACGATGATGTAGAACCTAAAGATAGTCAAGATGCTAAGTATTGTACACCACTAGGGAGTCCTATAAACAAGAAGGATGAAGAAGAAATACTTCAGGTATCTACTCATGCCATTTCTAGAACCAATACTGAAATAATTCAGTATGTAATGCTTGTCAACAAGCAAAAATTCATCAATTACCATACCATTCATCTACCCATGTGTCCACCTTTCCTCTAGAACTTGTGCATACTGATGTTTGGGGTCCAGCCCCCACGTCAGGAAGTGGCTATAAAAGTTATGTCAGTTTTGTTGATGACTATAGCAAATTTTCCTAGATTTATTTGCTCAAACATAAATCTAATGCTGAGAATGTCTTTTATCAGTTCCAAAAGCATGTTGAACAACTTCTTAATAGAAAAATCCTTGCCATCCAATCTGATTGGGGTGGTGAATATCACAAGCTCAATAGATTCTTTAAGTCAGTAGGGATCACACATCGCGTTTCCTATCCTCATACCCATCAACAAAATGGGATTGCAGAGAGGAAACATCGTCATACTATTGAGATGTACTTGCCTTACTAGCTCAGTCTTCCTTGCCAATCTGTTTTTGGGATGAGGCATTCTTAACTGCCACTTATCTCATAAATCGCTTACCGAGTAGAGTGATTGGAAATTCAACTCCTATACTTTGTCTCCTGAACATTTATCCAAACTATTCTATACTCAAAACCTTTGGTTGTGCCTGTTGGCCAAATTTGCGGCCCTACAATACTAGAAAACTTAGTTTTGATCATAGCAATGTGTTTTCTTAGGCTATAGCACTTTACACAAAGGTTACAAGTGCCTTCACAGATAGATCGATAGAGTCTATATATCTCGAGATGTTATCTTTGGTGAAAACGTGTTTCCTTTTGCAACTCAGTCCAATACCTCTTTTGCTGATATCCCGACTACTCAGACCACTCTTCTTCCATCGCTATTACTTCCCTCTTCCAAGTCGATAATGACTCATGCAAGCTTAGTAGACTTTACTTAATATGAAGATGACAATATATCTCCTAATGTGACTCATACTGGTACTACGTTTTCAGCTTCTTCTCCTTCTACAAGAAGTGTGTCACATGCCATTGAGCATGCTCAAGAAGAGGAGACACAGCAACATCAGCAATACTGGCCATGAACTCGACTTCAAAACAATATTGTTGTACCAAAGCAATTCAAAGATGGAACGATTTGATATCCTTTGAGTCGTCATCAAGCTTCATTTGCTGCTGCTGAACCATCTTCATATAAGTAAGCTCTTAAGCATCCTAAGTGAAAGGAAGCTATGGCCAGTGAGTATGCAGCATTGATCAAAACAATACTTGGCAACTTGTACCACCATCGAAGGGAGTAAATGTTATTGATTGTAAGTGGGTCTTCAAATTAAAGTAGAAGCATGATGGAAAGATTGATAGATATAAGGCTCGTTTAGTTGCAAAGAGCTTTAAACAACGGTTCAGAATTGACTATGGAGAAACCTTCAGCCCTGTGATAAAACCTGCAACAATCTGGCTTATTTTGTCTCTGGCTATTTCTCAAGATTGACAACTAAAATAGATTGATGTACAAAATGCCTTCTTGCATGGCTCTCTTCAAGAGGATGTTTATATGAAACAACCTCCTAGCTATATATACATGCTGTTATCTTGATTATTTGTGCAAACTGAAAAGAGCACTTTATGGATTAAAATAGGCATTAAGGGCTTAGTTTTCCAAGTTAAGTTTGAAACTTCAGGAACTAGATTTTGTTCCATCTAGAGCTGATACCTCATTGTTCATCTTCAATAAAGGTGTTATTGTGATGTACATGCTCATATATGTTGATGACATAATTATTGCTAGTTCTTCCACTACAGCTACAAAGAAGCTGATCAAAAATCTTACAAAAGATTTTGCTATAAAAAATCTAAGAGAGCTTCGATATTTCCTGGGAATTGAAGTATACAAAAAGTTTGATAGTATGACTCTTATGCAAAAAAAAAGTATGTAGCAGATCTGCTGTGCAAGGTTAATATGCATAATTGTAAACCTTCTTTGACACCAATGGCGTCAACAGAAAAGTTGACTTAGGCAGCTGGAAAAGTGCTAACAGAAGATGAGATTTTCAAGTATCAAAGCACAGTGGGAGCTTTGCAATATCTCACTCTGACAAGGCCAGATATAGCTTATGCAATAAATAAAGTTTGTTAGTTCTTATAAGCTCCTCTTGATATACATTGGGCTGCTATAAAAAGAATCTTGAGATATATCAGGATGATAGTTGAAGTTGGACTAAACATTCAAAAATCCTCTTCTTTTCTTCTGAGCGCATTCTTGGATGCTGATTGGGCTAGCTATCCAGATGATCGAAGATCTCAGAATGGATATACTATCTTTCTTAGACCAAATCTTGTATCCTAGTGTTCAAAGAAACAACCGACTGTGTCAAGATCCAGCACCGAGGCTAAGTATAAGGCTGTTGCTAATACAATAGCGGAGATCATCTGGTTTCAGTCAGTTTTGAAAGAACTTGGTGTTTTTCAGAATAGAGCACTAGTGCTTTGGTATGATAATTTTGGAGCTACATATCTGACAGCAAATCCAATCTTTCATGCTAGAACCAAGTATATTGAGATTGATTTTCATTTTGTCAGAGAAAGAGTTGCATCAAAGTTACTTGATGTTCATTTTATTGCTTTGTCAGATCAAATAGCTGATGTCTTCACAAAAGCTTTGGCCCGGCAACAATTTGATAAGCTTTGTAGTCATTTGAATCTTAAAAGGCCTTGCTGTGATCAAGGGAGGATTTTAAACAATACTTGTGTCGGCATATTTCAAGGGACAGGACCCTGTCGACGGGCAGGGTGTCTCCCAGGACGGAGAATAAGGTTCGGTAGAGGGCGTCTTCGCGATCGGACACCCTAATGGCTCTCGCGCGACAGATCCGGGGGTCAACAGATCAAAGAACACACCGATGTACCCAGGTTCGGGCCCCCAGTATGGGTAACAGCCCTACGTCCTGCTAGATCTTTGTTGATGTATATTGAGCTGGTTACAATGCTTTTTGCTCTCTGAGTTCATTTTTTTTTGCTCGGGGATCGAATCCCCCCTTTCATGCACCAGAGCTCCCTTATATAGACTGGGCTGGCTCGGGTAGGTGAGAAGATAACATCATACTGATCTACGACTCATTTATTACACCATCATTGTAGTCCTGTCCCCCAAGCCTCATTTAATGTCGTTGTATGGCTTCGCCCGGTCTGCCCGGGATGTGACTTTCCTACGACGGGTTAGGTGTGAGGCATCAGAAGGATGGGCATCGTCGTGTCGACAGTAGAACTCTTCGTAATCAATGGCTCTGACACAGCGTGTCAGGGGAAGCAGACTTCGAGGCGAAGCCTCCTTCTCATCCTTTTAGTCGCCCGTGTGGCCTGGAGACTAGGGCATGACCGCCCGCCTACTCGCCAGGCCGCCACGCGGGCCAATCTCTAGGCGAGAGGGGCCTGACCGCCCGCCTACTCGCCAGGCCGCCACGTGGGTCGATCACTTGGCGAGTGGGGCTTGATTCGCCGCTTTGCTCACTAGGCCGCCACGTGGGCCGCTTGCCCGACGAGAGGGGCCTAACGCTGCACCTTTCGCCCGAGCCGCCATATGGGCGGCACCCGGCAAGAGGGCTGACCGCGCACTTTCGCTAGGCCGCCGTGTGTAAATTTCGCCCGTGAGGGCACGCCGCCCTTTCCTTTCGCCGAGCCGCCACGTGGGCGCTCACTCGGTGTGTGGGTTGATTCGCCACTTGCTTTCGCCAGTCGCCACGTGGGCTAGCCCGGCGAGAGAGCTGATCGCCCGGCCTGCTCGCCGAGCCGCCGTGGAGCGCTTCGCCCGCGAAGAACTGATCGCCCTTTGCTCGCCGACCGCCACGTGGTCTTACTTATCTGCGGCGGAGAGGGTACCCTGGCGTAAAGTACGCCGATAGTAGCCCCCGGGTCCGTCCTGGAACGCGAGCCAGTTTCTTTTTGGCCTCATTTAATGTCGGTGCATTCCTGGATGGACCCACCACTTCTGAGCAAGCAACCATCTCGGTCCTCCCCAATTTCGCTGATTTTTCTCGGGACCCAAAATGTCAGGTACTTTTGCCCTTTTCGCAAACCGTCTGTGTGAGGGGCCTATATATACGCGCACCCATGACCAACGGTTCACGCTCTTTTTGATTTCTGTGCACTTTGCTCTTTGCCCTTTCAACTCCCTTGTCCAGAGACCTTGCTCTTGCTCCAATGGCACAACCCTTTCCATCTTCTTCTGTCGATAGGGAGAGGGTGGCGACGCTCTCCAAGATCGCGGCCGAGGGTTCCCTCCACCTTCGCCATGGAACCCTTACGCCGCGATGCCAACCCGGGGAGATCGTCGTCTTCGCCTGGGGATTACTGGTGGTCCTAGTATCGCCTTTCTCTAAATTCCTCTTCACCGTCCTCTATTTCTATGAAATCCACCATCTTCATCTCACTCCCAATTCTATTCTCATTCTCTCCACCTTCGCGTACCGCTATGAAATGTTCGTAGGGGTAATGCCCAACCTTCCTCTCTTCCGCTACTTCTATATCCTTCACGGCTCCTCCGACGGCGGGATCACGGGGAGCTGCCATTTTCGTCTCCACGACGGGTTGGCCTCCCACTACATTCCCCTCCAGCTGAAGTCCAACTGGAAGTCGTGCCGGAGCGACTGGCTCTACACCGGCGACGATAGCGAGGTCGACGCTCTCGGGATGCCTGGCACGCCGGGGAAGCCCGTGAGAGTTGGAGCTCGCCCGTCGAAGAGACGGTGGAACTCCTGGCGATGGCGGCCCACATCAACCGGATGCGAGACGCTGGCCTGATCGGGGCGCTGGTAGTCCAGGACTTCGTAACCCAAAGGATCAGTCCCCTTCGTCGTTGTGCCTACCCTGCATGGCAGTACACGGGTGACGACGACATGACCTGCACGCACCCGGGCCGTAAGTTCTTTATCCTTCTTATGAATACATATCTCCTTTTGTGGTCGCCATCAACCAACAATCGTGTCTTCTTTTTTCCGCCAGGCGCAGGGAACTTGGACGGCTCTGCCATCTCCAAATGGCTGGCCGGACTGCTCCCGCCAATGTCGAGCGTCCCAGATTTTCCCGCTAGGGCCCGGTCGCTCTGCGATCTGGAGTCCGCGGAGTGCCTCCGGATCATCAAGCTATTTCCGGCGATAGACTCCACCGGCCCTTCGGCGCTGTCGGCCCGCGGTCCCTTGGTGATCAGGGACCCGGCCCCAACCAACGATTGGAACGCAGGCAAACGACCGTGTGCTCCGGACATCATGGGTGCGGACCCCAAGAGGCCTCGCACCGAGGACCGAACCCCTGCCACCACCGACTCCGTCGCTCCTCCAAGCGTGGTCGGAGTGGCGGGATCTTCATCCGGGGTGACGACGTCCACTGCCCCTGCTCCGCACCGGCTCCACCGACGCCAACTCCTTCGGCACCGACCTGATCGACGCCAACTCCGTCGGCACCGACTCCAGCTGCTGCCACCGCCCGCCAAGGCGGGCTCATGCTTTCGGTGGCCTCCATCCTCCGGTCACCTCCAAGGGCGGCCCTCCTAGGTGCTCCAGCCAAGCCGACGCCCGCTGCGCCAACGGACACAACGGGGACTTCTGCCAGGGGCCACCCGGCACCTCCGAAGTGGCCCAAGTAGATGTCGTCGGCGCCAGCACTCACGCCCACCCTGCTTCGGTCGTCCTCGCTGCTCCCACCTCTGGCTTGGCTGCTGCCTTGCGCTTGAACTTGGCGGCGACGCCTCCTCGGGCGCCCTCCTCACGGTAGCCATCCAGTGCGAAGCGCAAATGTCACAGTAGATGGTGGCGCTGTGCGAGGAGCTGGCGCAAGAGAGGGAGAAGGGGAGGCACCTTCTGCCCGAGGAGAGAGCAAGCTGTGGCCCCTTTCGCTCGAGCGGAGGAGGCTGAGGCAGACGGCGGTGGAGGCACAACCTCGCTGTCATGCTCTGGCCAGCTTACCGGCACATGGCAAGGTGCTTGGAGCCGCTGGGGGTGGACCTTCAGAAGCCGCTTGAGCCTTCAGCCCTGTAGTACGCCCATGGCGTCACTCGGGTCGCCGAAGCCCTCAGCGGCTTGCCTGCCGCCTTGGCCGCTTGCTCCACCCGAGAAGGGCGGGAAGTCATGGTTGCCACCGTGACGTTCGTGGCCGGCATTGAGGGAGACGAGGCCCAAGTGCAAGCGCGCGCGAGGCAGTGGAGCACGTGGCTAGGATGATGCACGTGATAGACCCGAACACCGACGATGCACTGCTGGAGGAGGAAGCCGAGGATATCGCCGGGCATATCCAAGTCGTCAACAACGAGTGGCTGCTCGGGCCGCTGCCTTTGTTTCCTTCATATCTTCTTTTTCTTGTTTTGCCTTTCTATATGCAAAAACTATCTTAGTAATCACAATGAAATTAGCACCTTTTGGCTTTACCTATATGTTTGTTTGATTGTATTCACTCGTGTTTGTTTGATCCCATCGTCGGGCGACTAGCCCCCAAGCTTGTTGCGATGCAATCTCGAATGTTTAGATTAGGCCAGTGCCTTGGCACTTCATCTGTGATTGCATGCAGCTGCTGCAAACACAAGTAGACGTTATGCGGGGCACACGGGATATAGGCTGAAAGAACATAAGTCCCCACGCGGGGTTGTCATGGACCCTTTCTTTTTGGGACTTAAGCCTTTGTGATTTTTCTCGGAACCAAACCGCGACGCTGCGTGTCAAGGTAGCGGGTTCCCAGGAGTGGTTTTGGGCCTGCGGTGTTCGCGGTGGCAACTCGAGGTGCGCTAGCCGCTTTGAAGCATCGTCTTGCTTTTCGCCCCCTGATCGCGATCACTGCCCGACGAACGCCGGTGTTACATATATCAACAAGGAGCTACCAAATTATCGGTACCAATGACACCCAAGCCAAATACTACCCACCGGGGCACAAGTTGGAAAGACAAATAGAGTCTTAAGTCTTTGCGCGAGGTTGTCACTGGCCCATGCCCCTTCGGAATTTAGATCCTAGTGATCTCTTGAAACTAGACCCTTGACTGTGACAAGCGGCAAGAGTCCCCAAGAGTGGTTTTAGGCCAGCGGTGTCCGCGGTGACAACCGGGGTGTACCTACCACTTTTCACACCGTGCCAAACTCGCGCTCCGGTCGCCCGTCCTTGCCCGACGCGAACGCTGGGTGTCTCCCTTTATCAGCAAGGAGCCATCAGGTTACCGGCGCCCGTGACAACCACGCATAATCTGACCCAACAGGGCGCAAATATGAAAGACAGACTGATAATATACAATGCAAACAACTTATCTTAATCATAGGCCGTTGCTGGTCAGCTCTCAGAAGGAGAGTTCCTTCCCTAGCCGGCCGAGGCGAGCAGCCTGACACTTACAACCTCTCATGGGTAGAATTTCTACAACTCCAAGTTGTGGGAGTTAAATCGACTCTTAACCGTCCTCGATAGCCAACCGGATCGCCCTGGTCGAGGCCGAGACCACCTTAAAGGGCCCTCCCAGGGGAGACAATTTGTTGCGGACAAGCATGCTTTGAATTCTCATAAGACCAAATCGCCCATTGCCAGTGTTTTCTCATGGAACTAGGTGGCGTGGTATCACCTGAGACTTTGCTGGTACCGAGCGGCATGCAAGGCTACCCGATCGTGCACCTCCTCTGGAAGGTTGAGTTCTTCTCCGCGGTGGTCTTCTTGGCCTTCCTCGCTAAACGTCGAGACGCGCGGGGAGCCCAGCGATAGTTCAGACAGAAGGACAGCTTCAGCTCCATAGACCAGGAAAAAAGGTGTTTCTCCAGTTGCTCAATTGGGTGTGGTTCGAAGCGACCACAACACGGTAAAGTTCTTCCGTCCTCGCGCCCCACGCTTATGGAGCCGATCAAATACTTTGGTTTTAAGGCCCCTCAACACCGGTAGCGTTGGCGCGCTCAGCAACCATTACTCCTTGGATGGGCCACCGAAGCAAAGCATACTGGGATGTTCTGCTGGCACGGGGGCACCACCGCCTCCTGTGGGGCAGCGTGGTCGATCCCTTGTCGTGAGAGTCTTGAGGCGTGTCCAGCGTTGCTAGCCTCGCCGCCTCTTTTTCTTGTGAGTGTGAACCGCCATCACCGGATCGTGGTTCTTCGAACGAAGACCGGGATCCGCTAGAGATGGCTGGGTGAGCCAACCGCTAGCCCCCTACCTGGCGTGCCCCTGTTGGCGTATTTCGCCAAACAGGAGACAGGGTGTCTCCCAGGACGGAGAATAAGGTTCGGTAGAGGGCGTCTTCATGATCGGACACCCTAATGGCTCTCGTGTGAGGGATCCGGGGGTCAACAGATCAAAGAACACACCGATGTACCCAGGTTCGGGGCCCCAGTGTGGGTAACAGCTCTACGTCCTGCTAGATCTTTGTTGATGTATATTGAGCTGGTTAAAATGCTTTTTGCTCTCTGAGTTCGTTCCTTTTGTTTTGCTCGGGGAACGAATCCCCCCTTCCATGCACCAGAGCTCCCTTATATAGACTGGGCTAGCTCGGGCAGGTGAGAAGGTGAGATCATACTGATCTACGACTCATTTATTACACCCATCACTGTAGTCATGTTCCCCAAGCCTCATTTAATGTCGCTATATGGCTTCGCCCGGTCCGCCCAGGATGTGACTTTCCTGCGACAAGTTAGGTGTGAGGCGTCAGAGGGATGGGCCGTCATCGTGTCGACAGCAGAACTCTTCGCAATCAATGGCTCTGACACAGTGTGTCAGGGGAAGGAGACTTCGAGACGAAGCCTTCTTCTCATCCTTTTGGTCGCCCGCGTGGCCTGGAGAGTGGGGCTTGACCGCCCGCTTGCTCGCCAGGCCACCACGCCGGCCGATCGCAAGGCGAGAGGGGCTTGACCGCCCTTTGCTTTCGCCAGAGACGCCACATGGGCGGCACGGTGAGAGGGCTGATCGCACTTTGCGCCCGAGCCGCCACGTGGGCCACTCGCCCGCGAGAGCTGACCGCTGCACCTTTCGCCCGAGCCACCACGTGGGCGATCGCGAGGCTAGAGGGGCTTGACCGCCCTTTGCTCCCGAGCCGCCACGTGGGTCGTCGCCCGGCGAGTGGGGCTGATCGCCCGCCCTTTCGCCCGAGCCGCCACGTGGGTTGGTCGCTGACGAGAGGCTGGCGCCGCCTTTCGCGCGAGCCGCCATGTGGGCGCTTCGCCCGGCAAGTGGGGCTGGTCCTGCACCTTCGCCCGAGCCGCCATATGGTCGCCCGACGAGAGGAACTGATCGCCCGGCCTTTCGCCAGTCGCCACATAGGCGCTTCGCCAATGAGTGGGGCTGATCGCCCGTCTGCTTTCGCCGGTCGCCACGTGGTCTTACTTATCTGCGGCGGAGAGGGTACCCTGGCATAAAGTACGCCGACAGCGTGATTCAATTGATTACATCCGATCACATCTAAGGGCTTGTGGTTAAAGTTATTTGGTCGTTGTTTTGAGATAACTAAAGATTTTCTGTTAAGATGTTGTTGTCGTTTACTGTGGCTAATCCAGGGTTTTTCAGTTTTCTCTTGATTAGTATCTTAACTGTATTCCGTTAGCTCCTGATATCTGTACTCTGTTCTCTTTCGCTTGTATCTAAAGAGTATAAATACATGAGGAACTCTGTTTGAATTTACTACGGCAAATCTCTCCAAACTTTTACACCGGTAATGACGTGAGAACGTCTAGTTGAGCAGTAAGTTGGGAGCAGCAGCTGAGGATACGGAGCACCTAAAAATGCTATGGTAACTGAATGTGGAGGCCCTGCTGTTTCCAACTGAAACGGAGCGAGAGGAGATCCCATTCTCATATGCGTCTCTTCTCATCGGATAGGATAGAACTCTTCTTCATCCGAGCCATACCGCAGAATTCTACTAGAAATTGTTTTTGATTCATACCAAAATTTGGTCACCAAATTAGCCACCAGTGTTTTGGTTAAAATTGGCAACAAAATGAACTAGAGAACCAAGGGAGAAGAAAATCTTACCAAAATTAGTAGCGAACCAAATACTTGCCAAATTTGATCAACGCTGCTAAAATTTGGTAAGGCAAACATTAATAATCATCGGAAACAAACCAAACACACCCTTAAAAGAGATCGCCTGTGGTCTCAACCATCCATTCTAATAACCAGCAGCACTGGCATGTACTGGGTGCTACATTCTAATAACCAGCGGTGATTTAAGGAGACTATGCGCTGGGTGCTACATTTCCCCCAGTTTTGGTTTATCTTGTGTAGGACTAGCATGTATAAGGAGCAAAGCGTACGGTATGAGGAATTGAGGAGACACTTGACTGCAAATAATCTTGTGTTCTATATTCATTATACTTGGACCATGATCTGAAGGGGAAAAGATTGTGAGTTACAATCTTACACTAATTTTTCTTCAGCTTATAAGGTTTTACAATATATTCAATGTCGTCGTCTTAACATCCCGATCCTGTGACGACAATTGTGAGAATCTAAGGCATAACTGATACATAAACATAATCTACTAGCCTTAAGTATAATCACAAAATAATGTGGAACTTAGGAGATTAGGTGAACTGACCCGGTGAAGAGGAAGTAGAATGGGTTCTTGTCAGTGTAGGGGATTTTATCGGCGATGAACACAAATGTGCAATGAAGAAAACGGGGCACCGGTGATGGTCACGGTCTTCGGCAACCTGTGCGCCAAACCCTAGATCGGAAGGGGTCCGGAAGATGGCGAAGCTCAAGTCTTTTTCTTAATCTCTTGAGTGTCGGCCTCTTCCTATTATATGGCGACAGTTATCGGGACCAAAACCAAAACTACTAAAACTGATCCTGATCATAGCGTGAAATTGTGGGTCAATCCTAGATTTTTTTGGATCTTTTCCTTAATTTTCAGACTTTCTGTTTTAACTGAAGATCATAACTAACATTCTCCCACTTAATCGAAGGCTAATATCATAAGTCCATACTTAACAGAACAGTACACCAAGATAAAGTATGACAGCGATTAATCTAAGCACCGCTGTAACTCCAGAATCTATAGTGCATCATTCTATCTCGACAGGATAATTAATTATTTCTTAACGGGAGTTGGTTTTATTCTTATGGTTCTTTTGTGCAGTTTGTTTTCATTTATCATCATGTGCACTTTAAAAATGAAAACAAACTTTGTCATTTCTAGAATCAAAGTTTTGATATCTCAATTTGTCCCAGAAACATAGGTTGTTGATAAGTCTTATGCCGGCACTAATTTTTTGAGACAAACCATTAACAGGAAATCATTAAACCAAACATAATGCATAAACTTACATATTAAACATGACACTCAATTCTTATAGGCTGAACATCAATAATTTGATTCTGAATTATATCTTTCACAACGTCATGTGTTTGGCAGCACAACTTGACATGTTATTACTCGAAGCAAAAAATGCACTCTTACATAATAAATTCTAGAATAGAATCTTAAGTCAAAAATAAATGTTTCTTATTCTTAAACCACAATAGCCTATTGTGGATTTCTTATTATCTAATATTGTTATGACATGCTACAAGTCTGCTTACATCATTAATGATGCCTTAAGATATTGACTAGAGCCATTCCACAATATGGCTATTTCTGCAAGGTTGAAGATTTGACTTGATGTGATTCTTAATATCAACACACCTTACATAATCGGTGTCTGAATAACCAACAACTTTATGATTATTAGACTTTTTATATGTGAGTATGTAATCATTAGCACCTTGCCTATGACGCAAAGTTATCTTTAGTAGTTTTCCAGTGGTCCAGTCCTGAATTAATATCTGCCACGTATCTTGGTTACAAACATTAAATAAGGTGTGACAGCGGAACGTAAGAAAAACTTCTGTCGCCCTTAATAATCGGAGCAAACTCCCTTAATATTGGACCTATCTTGTTGAATCTTAATAGTCAAAACATAAGAGACATCATCAAGACAAACTTTAATTCTTAGAAGAGAAAGGAAATATTTGGGTCTTAAACATTAATATCCTTATTGCTGATAGTCAACAAGGCATCGTCTATATAAACAATTAAGTCCATACAAACAGCTAAGAGGTTAAATTTACTCCCACTGGTCTTAAGGTTAAAACTTAAGGTATCTTTATGTGAGGCTCGCATTATCATAAACTCCAGAATCAACTGGAGGTGGAACTTTTAGAGACGATGATTGCTATTCTCTCGGACTATCGGCATTGGAACATAAGCACGATTGTGTCAAGTATAGTTTATCTTGTTTCAGAGCTCCCACTAGAATCAACATTTATATAAACTCAGTAGTTTACAAACTCAGAGGTACCCTTTAGTCTGGTTGGAAGCTTGACAATCCCACGTATATAAGTATCTTAATTTTCTCAGAGTATAAGATTATCTTTTAATAGAATAAGGAATTTGTTCATTGGGTTTGTCTCACATAATGAAGCTTTTATTTTCTCAATGAGACGTTTCATTCTCCCTCTCGAAATGTGGTACAAGCGTCAATGCGATAATTTCGATGAACTCTCATAAATATTTTACTTTTGGTGAAGCCAATAGAGTTAGTAACATACTTAATGCTTCCTAAATAATTTATAAAAGTGTAAGCAAATTACCTTTTATAATGGAAACATAAATTACATTATTAGAATGGAGGGTGAAAACATAACTTACTACTGATGGAAAACTTCCAACAGCTTCAACATTAGCCTCCTATTCATGTTCTAAGGCTTCACTTTAAAATTTTCATAGTCTTGAGGTAATGTTGGCAGCATAAACGCAGTCTTCTATCTTAGTATTTAGCCAACTTTCTTTATGAATGCACATATTCATAGGCACAATTACAATTCACTTTTCATTCTTCATTTTTGATTATTGTTGTTACATTCTCTATGAATAATATAATGAAGTGAATTAGAAAGGCTCCGCCTTTTTTTTATGTCCTAGCCCATTGACTTTGAGCACTATTATGATCAGTATATTGGCAAAAACTTTTAAGGAGCTTCATAACGCTTTTCCATTATTGCCATATAGTCATAATTTAATTGGAGGATAGCTCCTCCAGTTCCTAAATTTTATGATCAAAAGAGACATTTGCTTAAATTGATCTCACTAGTCATCTGAATGTTAAATTCTTGTCAATGTCTAGATTATTAGATGCTTCTTCTAATAGGAGCTAATCATCAACATTATGTTTGTGTACGTAATCAATAGCCTCAAGAATAATATACTAATAAAATACTCTATTTCTTATTAGGGTACTAGAAAACAGCCGAAGAACTTATGGCTAAATTGATAATAGGGATATAACACTGATCATTACTTAATATTCACAAAATGTGAATAATTGTCTGTCATGAAATTAACCCTACGCTGATCAGGTTAATAACATACTAATGACAAATCTTAACAATTCTAATTCGCTTCACCATTGGGCAGAAACGAAGAACTTAATCATGAGGAAAGAATCAGCAGTCTATCTTTGCATCACATTTTTGGCAGAAAACGAAGAATAACTGGATTTACTAATAGGGATGGCAAATGATCACATACAATGCTAGTTAGTATGTAACCATGAGCCATAAAATGTAATTCTCAAATCAACATGAAATCTCTAACCAAAACTTCTCGTTGGTTCCATTTTGATTAGAGAACCTATGGGAATCACACATGACTATAATCAACTTTGGTCGGAATATAACCGCGTGTCACAACATAATCCCAAAATATGACTACCATTCCAAACCGTATCACCTTTGGGTACATAATAGAAAAGAATTTAATATATGGGAATGGTGTATAATTGCAATCAACTTTGGTCAGAATGCAATTATGATCACAACGTAATCCCAAAACTTCATTAAATCTCTAATTAAGACTTCTCGTTGGTTCCATCTTAATTAGAGATATCTTAATTATAATGTAGTGTTAATCATATAAATGCTTGAAAAGACTCAATAACTTAATTAATATTAGAATTAATTAAATGTCACATGACCCATAAAAGACGTTGGTCAGTATATAGTCATGAAGGTTTTAATTAATCATAATCACATTGTCTCAAGGTATAATACATTAATAAGCGACAAAATTAATCACATGATCAAAATTACTTAGCATTAGACATCAAGTACTAAATTGCGGAAGCGTAAACAATTAATAATTAATGCTAAATTGAAAATAAGTGAAAAACTTAAGCTCATAATTTAGGGTATAAGAAATTGAAAATAAGTGAAATGTTGTTTTAACTGAAGATCACAACTAACAACAATGCCACCTCAAAAAGTTTGACAGCTCCGGAGGCATCAAGGTGAAGAACGTCACCATATCTTCTCCGGGTGACAGCCTCAACACCGACGGCATTCGACTTCAGAACACCAGGGATGTCGAAATCACGAGCTTGAACATTGGTCGCGGTAAACAGTCTAGACCTGCAAAATTCCTAGTCCAAATATGTATCGGAAATCTGGTCCATACAGCCATTCGACAGGCAATGACCTTATATCGACTTGTCGACACAAACGACATGCTCGAATGTTCGCATAAAGAACATCAACTGCAGTCTTACTCTAGGCCATGGAATCAGGTGAGCAAGCTAGGAAGCGCTAGTATTATTGGCAAAGAATGTGTAGAGCATTAATGGTCTCGAATTCCATGGCTCTAAACAATGTCGAATACATAATATTAAGGTAACTTCAAAACCACACTGCTACCAGGGTGTCGATCAATTATTTCTTGGATGGAATTTACAGTTTCCAGTAAAATGCAACTAACATTCAACTCATTTTAATTAGTACAACCAACATCCAGAAAACGGCGTTCTAAGAGACCCTGCTATTCACAATTAATCATAACCAAGCAGGAAAACACGAGAAATGAAAATGACGCCCCGTCAGAAAATGAAGTAATGGATAGAGCCCAGACAAATCCTCAATATAAGCAGCGAAGATGAGCAGCATTGCTGCCGGAAGAGATGTAATAACGTCTGGCAATTGAAGCTTGCAGAAGCAGAGTAGCAATTCTCTCACAACCGGAACAAATTACACAAGAAGAAAGGGTTAAAGAAAGTACCGATGCAATCAGTCATAACAGGTTACACTGCACTGCAGCTACAACGATATAATGAATGCTTAACCAATGGCCTGATCCCTTATGATTCAAAGAACACAATAGTGTGCCACTCGACAATTTTTGGCCACTACAGTGAAAAGTTGAATAATTAACGTAAAAGCATCACTGCAGACAAAAATACCATATCAAAATCTTTACCTCATCTGACACAAGTCACCAATGGAATGTATAATTGTGAGAAGCAGCAGATCATTGTCGTGAAATCACTGCTTTACAATCCGTTACATAGTACACATTCTTTTACAACATTCGCACATGCTCACGTTTCATCATCAAGGGACTCTACGAAGATCAGTGTGTCAAAATTGTACATTTCTACCAAGTGAAAGGTAAGTGGAACATATCAGTTGTACATGGGAACATTTCTAACCATAATTACCAAATACAGAACTCACTAAGCTGGTCTTAATCCTCGCAAGACAAGTCGGGCGAAAAGCAAGCTGAGTAAGCATCATGGTGCAGCAGCAGAAAACAGTTCACTATTTCTCTGTCTTCACATCTAATAACTTGAGCTCTTCTAATAATTCCTCATACTTCTTTATTGCCTCAGAAATTTGAGATCGCAGCTTTTGTTCCTAAAAAAATTGGGCACGATATTTCATTTGTTCTATCAGTCAATTATCTAAAGCATCAAGCTCTCAAAAGAACACTGAGGAGAAATGTACATACAACTAACGAGTTCCAAAACTGTAAACAATGGTACTAAGTATTAACCAAATACAGTTTCAACACAAGTAATCAGGCAACATTTGGATCTTCCGCCAAGTAGGCATTAGCTTCAATGGGTAAAGTAGACCATGTTTACAAAATAAAGAACACATTTTGGCTTAATTTTGCAAGCATGGTCGAGTGTTTTTTTTTTAGCATGGGTAAAGTAGATATGGGCTTTGATTAGCATGTTGTTGGGTTCTAATGAAAACCTACCATTCACAGATGTTACAAACAGTAATCAAAGCTAATTTTACAACACTAGTACAGGGGTGATTTGGACGCTAATATGATGAAAAGAATCTACTGCTTCTCCACAACCTTAAATGCAGTGAGAGCAAATTTTAGTTTGCCATCTAAAAACTAACTTCTCTTACACTGTTGCAGCTGTCCAAATCGTGCACGGCTGGAAAGCCATTTGCTTACTTTGGCAACAGATGCAAACAAGTCCACAATTTGCAAATTTTCATATTCAGGGAAGTATTGGTCACTTAGAAATGAGACCAGTCTAGCCATGTACAGTAAAATTTAAGTACTTGGGCTTATCTTTTGAGTAGGCGAAACAACGGTCAAGAGTTACTAGTTTACTAGCACAAAAGATAATACCTTCTGAACAAGTTGTTTCTCTGACTCCTCGTATTGTAAGCATCTGAAAATTTTTTTAAAAAAAAAGTTGTTAACACTAATATTGCCAACTGGAATTTGCAGCTTGTTGTTACTCAAAACATCTCTTGAAAACCAAGCATTAAAATAATAGTACGTATTTGAACTTCAATAACGAAACAGGACACTGCAAGCACACAGCTGGCAAAACAAGACAAAATGCAGTTAAGGCAGTAATTAAACTGGTATTATCAATTGATAACCAGTTGACTATGCCTAATGTCCTAAAGTAGGCCACATTAGCAGATTTAACTATGAATAAGCCATATCTCTTTGTTCTTATGTTAGCTTTCCATTTGTTTGCGAACTACCCTGATGTTGCTAATAGAATCCCAGCGCCCCAGACAAATAAGAAATTGATAATTCTCTTATCAGCAACAACCATGCATATTCCTCATTAACTATATCAGCAGTACGAGATGAATCACGCATGGGAAAAAGGAGCCCAAAATCGCTTTGAACTCAGTAGCTGTTACTTTAGAAAACAAGTTGGTGGTATTGAACTTACTCATCGCGCAACTTGTCGTTCTGTACGGTCAAAGTCCTGAATTCATTAAACCGTTTCTGCTGAGAAACATCCCGACACTATCAAGCAAGGACAACAAACTAGTCATATAGAATGCTTTAGTACTTTAAAGACGTTTAATATCATACACTGTGCTTCTATTATTGAAAATATAATTGCTTCTATGATGTTTGGAAAGGTGTATACAATATATGCAGAGGCCCTGAGACAAGAGAATAATAATCATGATTTGGAGATTTTTTTTTTTTTTTTGGGGTGGGTTGGGGAGGTGGAGATGGTTTGTAGGCACCAAACTGAATTAGATGCATAGTTAGACACCGCTTGCTCAGTACTCCTCCACCCCACAATATAAGTCCGTTTCGGATCCGTACAGTCAAGGTTTTAAAGAATTGACCATTAATATAAGTTAAAAGTATATAAATTGACTACATGAAAAAATGTAATTGGAATTGTCTTGCAGAATACTTTCATAATATATCATTTTTATTATTTTTGCTAGTATATCATGACACAAAATTACATTCAAAGTGTTACGTTGGAGACCGTAAAAAGTCAAAATGGACTTATATTTTGGGATGGTGAAGTTAAAAAGTCAAAATGGACTTATATTTTGGGATGGTGTAGTAGTTAATATTGAAAATAGAGTAAATTTTAGACTTGCCCATAAATAAATTATCAGATATTAAGTCTTCCTTGCCTCTACCTGGTGATTATTTACAACCCCATCCATGTGATCAAGCCCATCTGGGTCAGCACTTTCGGTAATGGCTCCAAGAGCATCAAAATTTCTCTTAGTTCCCCTCTCTGTTAAGAGTAATACATTAACACAGTGGCATTTGACATACTGAACCTAAAAAAGATGGGTAACTCACTGCTATTTGAAATTGACTCAAAATTGTTGAGCTTTTCCCTTGTTGCAGGTACTACTAATTTAGGGACAGCACAGCTGCCTGTCGAAATATCAGCAGCCAGTAACTGCCGTGGGGTTGTTGGCGGACTGTTAGGATTCATCTGATTGGCGCGATAAAGTGCACGGGATGCTTTAGGTAATTTCTTGTTGTCATAACCAAGACGATGGCAATGCAAGTCCCTACAAAAATTAATTAGTTCAAGTATGAAATTGTGAATTCTGAATGATATGAAGTCATCAGTTATGAGCCCCAAGAAAAAAGCATGACAAGAACACAACAAACACCAACAGATCATAATAATTAATAAATTACATAGTAATTATATTTATTTATGACACAAAATGTATAGAAATCCAAGAAAGATAAGGTTAACAACTAGTAGTGATTGTATCTCATTTAAGTAATATTCGGCTTTCACAAGTTATCAAATCTACTCAAATCTTGGATAAAATAAGTAATGTGGGGATCTAAAGTATCAATAGGTACATAGATATAGCATTGCCAATCTCTTGGTATTTTCTTTAGCAATATCTATAATGACTCAAGTCTCAGATAAAATAAGTAATGGGGGGATCTAATGTGTCAATAGGTACATAGATATAGCATTGCCAATCTCTTGGTATTTTCTTTAGCAATATCTATAATGACTCTTTTTAAGACATGCTTCTGCATTTGTAACCGAAAGTACAATTCTGATTTCTGACAAATAAACCATATAAGTACAGGTTGCCAGCAAAAGTACTGTTATCCCATATGTGAAATTAAAGAAAAAGGTATGCAGTAACTGGAAGAAAAAATCAACAAACCTATCAGCGCTAGGGTTTTAAAACATGGAATATCTATGGTTCCTCATCACCAGCCAGCCAGCATGCAGTAACAAGAAAAAATTATACCAGAGATGTTTAACTCAGATGGGAACAGGTAAATCTTTTGTCCAGCTTCATTTCAAACGCTAGCAAGCACAACTCATAACACAATGAAGATATAGCAAAATTAACTCTATTAGAAAGGCATATAACATTTTGGACATCCAGTTCATGAAGCCACACTTTAAGATTGGAAGCATGACTTTTAGTCGAAGATTTCATAATCAACAGTGTAAAAAGATGCCACCAGTGTCAGAGCTGGCACCAGCTTTGTTCAATATTGCAGTGTCACAAACGACCATACCAGATTGCTGACTATGAAGCGAAAAAAATTAGTGTTCTACCTATCATCATATACTCTAAATGCAGTTATTTGACTATTTATGGTTCTGGTAAAAGCTGGTGGTTGGCAAGAAGGCCCGAGTGTCCAACACTTGGGTATAGGGTTGGATAGCATAGAAACTAAAATACCAGGAGCTGGAAACCAAGAGCAGCCAGCGCAGTCTTGAAGTCAGTAGGTTTCTGCTACTTGCTTAAAACTAGGAAAGACTAGTCCAACCAGCTGCAAACTGCTCAAAAGCACTGGCATAAACTGAATACCAGACATAAGTCGCTCCAACAGACTCGAAATCAAAATTTTTGCATTAATCTTCATAGTGCTACTTCATGTCATTTTGGGACTCATAAATTTTTACTCAAGCCACGATAATGCTGCTTCATTTAAGGTAAGCTTCAAACCATGGATACAATCTGAGATTGTTAAGTTTGGTTATTTTAACAAACCTAATGATACTATATAGCTTAATCCTGCTGTACCAGCCTAGTTTGCTATGCAATTCCATGTCAGGCCCTTGGTGCCAGTCTGGCTTTTGAAATCCTGCAGACCAACATATACTTTTTGACAGAAAAAGGTAGAGATCTCTCTAAGGCCAACAATACTGAAAACTCAGCCAGGCAAACTGACATTTCTCAACTAACTTCCTTTTGGAGATTGCTATTTCAACTTAGTCACTGGAACGTAATTCTCCTTTACCTAGTATTTCTGCTTTAGTAAGGGACAAGAGCAATTAACAACTGGACAAGAACAAGGCTGACCCTCTCTGAAAACAATTGGATTTACCACAGATGCAATTATTACTGTCTTAGAAACCATATAATGCCCATAGGATTAGGTGTGCCATGAGACCCCTTCGTAGTTGTGAAGGTTGAGGATTTGAAAGTTTGACTAAGCATATACTCAATCACTGTCAGGTTACAACTCAAAAATGAAACGCCCCTTTGTATCCCTCAATCTTCTGAGCCTGTGCAGTATGTATTGTGTGCACATGCACATGTGTGTGCTTGCATGTTTATTCATGGCAAAATGCATGTGTGTGTGTGTGCATGAGCACATTGTGCACACTTGCCAGTGTATTGTAAGCAAATGTGTGTGAGTGCATTTGTGTGGGTTTATAGGAGATTGGGAACATGACAAAGTTAACATCATTGTTGCAAATTTTTAGAAAATTAAAAAGAAAAAAAAATTACCAGTATTCGTAAGTCATTTCTTTCAAGCGGTTCTCAAGCCTTTGATAAAGGACTGACTTCTCAAAATCCTGCTTATCGTGGGTAGGTTTGATGAAATTTGCCTCCAGAATGCCTGAATATACCAACAAAATAAAACATATACATTATTTTTCTTCTGTATTTCATCAATCACCTGCTTTGGATAATTCAGTCAAACGTCTCTTACCCACTACGCCTCGCCCTTTGCCATATGAGTTGTTTGCAACTTTCCAGAAGGGCTGCCGAAATTTGGAAGTGTGACTTACAAGTAAATTAGATGCAACATAAATTTACCCAGTAAATGTCATTGTGAGAAATCATATACCAGACATTGTCTGAACTAGGCTATCCGTTTAATGACATGCTATGGAAAATTCATATACAATTTGAGCCAAAAGGATAATTTGGTTTTGTAGAATGTCCAGAAATTATATTATACAATCGAAGAGAGGGCAATGACAGAAGGAAAAATCAAGGTGTGCAAATCAGTAAACCACATTTTGCTTGCTTTTGTGATGTCATCTGTGCTGAGTACTGAACAACAGGACACCCAATGATATCCCTGTCATGCTAACAAGATAGAACATAATAGACTAGAGTGGAAATGTAGGATTACAAAGGATCCACTAGAACTGGAACATACACTAAAGGGGTGAATAATGAGAAAAATGGTCAAATATTTTAAATTTCATGCAAAGAAGAAAGCTCTCACCATTATTAAACGATTCTTGTGATATATGTTAAACCCTTGTACATCAATGTCTGGGGCACCTTTGACAAATCCAATGGTGGTGATTACAGATAGCTAATAAAAACAGCGTGAGGCTAATCAGAGAATGCTTGTTATAAAATCAAACTTTTGCTGATATAGCAAAAACAGAACATTAGGTACACTTGCAGGCATGAACAAAGAAGAGTCGTGCAGGTTAAAAGGAAAACAAGCAAGTAACCATTTGTTGGAGTATTAAACCACATAAATGCCCTAGGACATATTCATTTCCAGGCTATAGCCTTATCCAGAAGGTAGGGTGTCGGGTATAAATATACTAAAATCTTGTTTTACCTAGAAACTAACAAAATTGGGTTAGAAAAAAAAAAGTAGATATGTGTGACAAGCATGGTAGAAGAACACAGAGAGGAGAGTTATGGTGATATTTCCTCATGATCCATATCCACTTTTTGGATCTAATATATTCCCATTTCTCAAATATTCAAACATACAGGTTATGGGCGCTGATCATCAAAAGCTACAAAACTAAACACCCAGCTTGCCCTGACTATACTTAACAAAAATGTTGTACTTTGCACTTTGTGCATATGACTATGGTGGGCAAAGAGCTAGATAAACCGCATTTCTATCAAAATCAAACTTTTTGTAATGTACATTTTGCCCTTGAATTTTTTTTTTAGAATACAGAATTTCCTACAGAAGTTAGACACTTCTAAGAGTGGCACCCAATACGAGGAAATCCACAGGAAGTCGATAAGCCACCGACCATAAAATAGTTCATGATTCTTACAAGACCAACCAGACTATAGCATACAGCTATATAAGTAAATATTATATGATCATTCTAAAGAATTGACTGGCCAGACATTTCCTAATTCATTAGCACAAGTTTAGAAAACAGCTTGAGTCTATAAAAGGGGTTATGCCATCAATAAAAAATGGTAAAAATGGACAATATGCTTCACAAATGCGAGTTACACATACCTCGATAAGTCCAGAAATTTGTGGTTTATACAACACACACTCACGATACATCAAATCATTAACTATATTATGTGGTTCCACATCACGTCCACGCAGGATTATTCTGAAATTATCAGGTACACGAAGATACAATACAGATGCATATGCCTGTTTGAATTCAGATAGAAATGAAAATGAAAATATCAGTCCAACAAAATAAATAAAACAAACTGAGCAAACCAGTTAACAGGGATCAATACTTAACTCTAAGAGAATAACGAAGTCGAGTTGCAACGTAGTTCTGCAATGCAATCTTCTCAGTATTATTGGTTTTCACCTTCTTGTGTGCCCCAGTAATGAGGATATCCTAAAATATTAGATATCAAACAGTTCAATGAGAACTCACATACAGCTAACGGTATAACTGGTCATATAATAATCCCCAGACACAAATGCAAACATAGAACATGCAGCATGTAAACAGACACTTCTGCCAGGTAGCATGTAGTGATCATTGAACATACCACTGTATCAGACACAAAATTCCACGACACTTCTTCAGCATGTATCAAATCCATGCCAGTCCTAAAGAGTCACCATGTCATGTCCAAATCATGTTTATAATGGTGTGTTTCCCATATTGGATGGAGAACTTTGATTTTATTCCTGTCATGTTACTCAATAGCTGTCTTACTTTATGAAACTAAGTAATCAATCATCTTACTTTCTTCGATTTGTGCATGGATGCAGAAAACATTTGTTAAAGTTGTTCTGTTAAGGTTTTAATTACATAAACACATGGTTTACATAAACACATGGGTTTTCTCTAAATTATATAGATGGGCCCCATGTAGATATTTGTGCTATTATAAAGAGTATACTCCCAAAATAAAAGTAGAAAACCAGGGGGAAAAAGGCTGGTTGAAGAGCTTGTTCTATCACTACTTGCAAGTTGCAACCTCACTCTCCCTTCCCACTGCCTGCACAAACCAACAAGAAAGGCGGAAAAAGAACTTCCCCAAACAAACTCCTTCACAAGATAAAACTCTTGCCATTATCACTACATCTTATATCCCTTTCTTATATCATTGAAATTGGTTTTATTGTAGATCGTAATATCTTGCGGAACCTGACTAGGTTTTTTATGAAATGATGTGTCACCATGCCCATAATATGGCATGTTTGGGTCTGTGAAACTATGTTTATCGAATTCTCAGGCTAGTCCTGAAAAGTTATGGAAAGGTGGCAATACAGCATGAAGAAAAGCTGCAAAGAACCAAGAGGAACATTATCAGATCCTCAAATTTAAAAGGGAAGAAGAGCACAATCAGATCCTAAATTTAAGGATAAAATTTTGAAGGCACAACACATATACTTCAATGGCGTATGCCTATATAGAGCTGTAAACATCAACATCATCGGGCACAACCAATAGAGCTCTAAAAGAGGCCAACATTACTAACCTTCTTATCAGAATTGAAATCAAGCTCCATGTCCCCATCATCATTGAACCAGAGGTTGAATACAATTATTTTTGTTCCATGCTCTCCGATATCATCAAACTGTGTAAGAATTAAAGATCAACTTTAAAGTTGAAATAAACTCGAGAAAAGCTCAGCTAGGATGATAAGCTGGCCCTTGACATTAGAGATCTACCAAGATATAGATGATGCATACTATACAAGGAAATTATCCTGTAAAGTATTGATATGAACTAGGACAACCTTTTGGTTAAATTTTAAAAGAATGACCTATGCATGCATCAATTAATCTTTCAACATAATTACATATGTAATTTTCCAGAAAGCTTAAATTCAGACCAAGTTTCAGTTCTATGAATTATATGGACCATGTGCATTGAATAAATGATTTTTAACACATTCTATAGCATGTTAAGAAAAATTCAAGTAATTTTTAAGACGTGAGTTATAGAAAATTAGGAGGTTTGTCAGATTAACTAATAGCCCATAGAAAGGAAATAGTTATTAGCATCATTCAACAGTTTACCAGAAATACACCAAAAAAAGAAATATTAATTGCATACTTGCTTAAGCAACTCAGCTTCAGTAGCAAAAGGGGACCATTTCAAAAGGATTGCCAAATTAGAAGAGAAAAGTTTCTGATCATGACGTAATAACTGAGTATATGCAGCAGTTGATACATCATACTGATAGTCTACCTGCAAGAGAAACAGAGGTCATAAGGGGGTAAGTAAAAATACAAAAATAGCTCGATGACCAGCTACCTGAAAATTGTCAGAACTTGCTGTCAGCCTAAAAAAGAAAGCATCAGACTCACCGTTGGCACCAATACATCATCGCAACCTGTTTCCATCAAAAATGTGTAAGAAAGAAGGCCAATACTTCTTGTAGGCACCCTACAGAAACAGAAACATGTTACTAGAATAGATACATGAACTAGGGTGGAGAAATATTTTACTAGAGCTAGAGGAGAATCAAGAGGTATCATCCAATTTTAAATAATAAAATAGAATTACAGCTGGCGTGGTGGGATCAGTGGAGCATGAGTGTTTGTCTGACCAGGAACATGCAGCAAGTAACATATAAAATGCATAGTTAGCACATCACATTCTAGTCATACTTGTTTCCAGGTAACACAAAAAATGAAAATCAATACATGCCAACATTTTTTTTCCTAAAACTTACAATTAGAACAAAAAAATTGCAAAAGGCTGTATGGGCAATTATGGCTGCTGTTAACCAATAATTCACCTTGTTTCACTTCTATTCCTGAGCACTATTGTTAGAACATTCCAGTCTAGTTTCCTTAAAGAGTTCCTTATGTTACCAAATATTAAGGTAACATCATAGAATGCTTGTTCTAATGTGATGTTGAAGAACCACACTTCCAGAATGAATATTGAATGCAAAGGAGAAATACCAGTTCTTTTGGTTTTGTGTAAAAACAATCACATCCGCTCCAAGCCTCATTGTGCTAGTTTTGAAACCATTTCCATCTGATACAACAACCAGCAGTAAATCCAAAGGACACCAATTTGACAAGGAGTTAGAGAAAAGGACACCAAGGTCATACATTGCCCAATGAAAGCATCAGACTGCTTATCCGAAAATCCAAAGCTCATGCAACGTCTCAGCGCCTCTGGATCCATTCCCCCTCCATCATCTTGTCCATGTGAAACACCATAAGATCATTATACAGATAAATTTTCTATGAACTGAGCGAATTCACATATATTTATATTATTGAATCTGCCAACCTTGAATCAACAATGAGGCACTCCCATCCTGTGGATTTGTAAATTTATTAACACGAACAAATGTTGCCCCATTGTTCACCTGACAAAGAAGATGCAACAATACAAACCATACATAGCATTTACATTCAACCTCAATTTCTTTTAGCATTTCAGCTAAGTGTGCCTTGTTAATTACCTCATCAATTGCATTATCCAGAAGCTCAGCAATGGCTGAAAAAAATGACAAAACCAGCATGGAACATGAATCAGTGGAGAGATAGTTCCATACATACGCAAGCATGTGGGTTAGCATCTATGTATGATTCACTTTGCCCAAACAGAATCATAGAATGAAATTGTAGAAACCTAGATAATGTACTTATAAAGGTTATGCAAACAGTGGATCACCTGTTACAGTAACGATTCATGGGCTCAAAAGGTATATTCATGCACAACATTATAACTGCAAATGGGCTAGGCTGCCTTTTATATGGCAAATAAAAATTTTAGCTTTAATCATGGACAATCTTGAAAACACATCTAGTGTCCTTTTTGTTTTACTAAAGTGCGTATTTCATTTACAAGTGAAAGTTTTATTTAGTTTAGCAAACATGCAATGTTCCAAATTACAAGTTTACTACCAGAAATCAATGCTGTCGGCAAGGAAGTGAACTGACCCATGACAATTAAGTACATAGATCACAAGTTCTTGCTAAAAGAACAGCAGTTCGTAAGAAAATGAGGTGCAATTATGTGTGAACGAATTCGTGATCCTACAAACTCAGCCAGTTTCCTAAAATGGAGTTGTTTCCAGTAAAAATAAGATTAGCCAATTCTCATACCGCCAAACGCCCACTTGTGGGAAGTAGCATTTGAGTGCAGGAACTTGGGATTTATCCGTAGCCGGTTCCGCCCACCTGCGGACACCACCAAATCGCAGCTCTCTCAGCCCCTCAATAGCCCGCCTCCACCAAAATCAAAGGAAAGCGAAGAAATAACAGAAATGGGGGATATCCCCCCTCGAGATTTCTAGAGCCAGCCTACCGGGGGTGTCGGCGTCGGGGTTGCGGCGGGCGACGACGTAGTCGCCAGACTTCCAGAACTGGCGGCAGAGGCGCGGCGCCGGGAGGGCCCTGAGCGGCGGGGAGGCGGCAGCAGGGACGGGCACGGGCTCCTCGTCCTTGACGGGCACGAGCGCAAGGCAGCCCGGGGGTTGGAGCGGCAAGAGCAGGGGCTTCACATCGGCGAGCGCGTACAGCTTGACGTCACCGGGGAGGAGCGGGGATGCGGCTGCCGCTCGCGCTGGTGCTGGGAACGGGCTCCTCGTCGTCGTCGCTGGAGAGGTCAATCACCTCGGCGCCGCCGCCGCCGGCCCTCATCGCCGCCGCCGGCGTCGGGGCCAATATTAGGGCTGGCTTTCTAGCGCTCTCCCCTCTTTCTCTCTCTCTCTGGGAAACTAGGAGTCTAGGACACGAAACTTTCCAGTTCGTCGTGCACCTCGTTACGTGCGCGGGTGTAGGAGGGTCGGTTAACTCCTCTCACGGGCGGACAAGCAGGTAAGTGTTGCAACTTGCAAGCTCGAAGAAACCAGCTGAAACACGTCTCAGATTTCCAACATGCGTCGTCAGAAAGAAAAACTGGCAAAGATGAGGTATGAAGCACGACTAGCCGGCTACACTGCACTTGTCAAACATGCAACACCCAAGACTGTCACGTGGAAGCTCGATGTCATTCGAGGGATGTCACTTATAGTTGTTTAAATTACCAGCTTTGTGATTATATGTTGCAACGAAAACTTAATTTACGATAAAAAATTTATTTGTAAAGGTGAGTAATTAAATTGCAGTGGCAAAAGTGGGTAATTAAAAAGTAGTGGCAAAGGTAGGTAATTTTGATAAAGTGACGCGGGAAGAAACTCTTCCTTTATATGGTAGAGATATGTCGTATTTCTTTTTGTCACATAGATAAAGAGATATTAAAAATAGTTAAACTATTTTCTAATTATTATCAATAAGCACCATGCTTAATGAGTATACGTAGAAAATATAAAGTAAAATGGATATTTATTAGGAATATAGAGGTAACATCACACTAATTTTACATTGTAATATGAAATACCTCCTATATTTGTGGATATATGCCTTATAGACTTGTACAAGGGAGTATTCACTTTGCCCCTAAATATGTCATAATATTTTAAGTTTAGCAATTGTTAGAAATGTTTTCCAAAACTTTCCCAAGCAATTGCTCATACACTTTAGCGGAAAGAAAGAACCTAATACTCTTATTGATTAAGAGCGCACCAACTCTATGAAGACAACATATTCAAAGTCTCCTAAAATATTCATAAAATAATTATTGCAAGACATCATACCAACCAACAACCTTTCCTACCACATCATGATTCTTGCCACCAACTCCATAAATGATATTGCAGTGTCACCGGTCTTTATATTTTGGACTCTATTTTACGTGTGCTGGTACTACATTAGAAGTTACTCTCAAAACCTAGCAAAGCACATGTTTGATTTCCCTTTGTATATGAAGCCTAAGAATATCTACAATCAGCAAATTGTGTTACTATCGAAGTTGTCTTATGTTAACTATTGGACCTCATATAAACATCTCTCACGTTACTTCCTAAGGTAAAATCCCACCTGCATATAGGTGTAGACCTAGAATGAAAATTGAGGATGGCACTCTACAAGAGCAACTTTGTCACTTCATGGTCCTTAAAACATCTTTTAGACTGGAAGTTTTGTTTTTGTGTGGACACCACCTATGAGAGCAACTTTACCACTTCCCTCTTTGAAATATGAATTTATAATACCTTTGTGGGAACTTTACTATTTCCTACAAAGTTGTTGTAAGATTCCATTATTCCAAATAGGTACGACAATGGTATATTCCTTTTAGAAACAACAAAAACATTTTAGTAAATAACCAAAGAGGTACAAACATACAATTGGCAAAAATGCTACGAAGATAAATATATAACAACAATTAAAATGTAACACATAAAAATGAAATACATTACAATAACTCTATATAATATTAAGCATCATAATTATTGAAATGACATCAAACCTCTTCGCTCTCTGCTCAATTTCTTTTTATAAGATTGAAAATTGACACACAAGAGCATGCAAGCATCCTCTTCACTTTATTACCTTACAATAGCCATGTTTATGCATGGATGGGGTGTTATTGGGCTAGTAAGTATATTAATTTATTGGTTGTTGCCCATTGAGGACTTAGTAATTGACAATAGGGGAATCCATAGTGAGAAAATAGAGGAACAACAATGTGATCAGATTTGAGTGAAGCCTAGATCCCCAATGGGCAACGTATCCTGTGCACACAGGCACTCCCGTGTACACACTGTGCACACCAACTAAAAAAAGTCGTGAAAAATTCTGAAAAAATTGTAGATATACTTCATAGATTACTCTACCTATATATAAAATTATAGATTCAAACTCATTATATATCAAGAGTTACAAAAAAGAGAAAGTTCTGACAAGTTTAAATTGTTTAAATTTGTCAGAATTTTCTCTTTTTTGTAACTCTTGATATATATAATAATTTGATCTTGAAACTTCATACATAGGTAGAGTAATCTATGAAGTACATCTAATTTTTCAGAATTTTTCACGACTTTTTTTAGTTGATGTGCACGTGTGTGTACAGAAATCTATGTGCTGAGATACGATGCCTCCCAATGAAGGTCTGTCTGATCCGTAATTCCACCTTATTAAAACCCCTATATAGCCACCATCCCTACCCCCCATTCTCGTTGCTTCCTTCCCTTTCCCTTTTGCATCGCCATTCCTATTGTCTTTCTCCTCCCATCCCATCCCTTTACATCATCAACCATACCCATCTTTGTCAGATTTGGCTAGTACTATAGGCATCATGAACAACCCATACAATGGAATGGGTAGTCATTTTTCAAGGCAACAAAAGCCGCTAATGGTGTCAAAAATACATGTGATCTGTCATAGAAGAGGCACCTCATTGGTTAAAAGCGAAGGAGTTAGGAGCACTTCACTTAAGTGCCCCTCTAATAGGTAAGCACCTCCACTTTTTCTAATTGGATGAGTAAGCGAGAGAGATGCTCCATGTACTATCTAGCAGGGCAAAAAACAACTAGATCCTCTTCCCCCACATCTGGCAAGAGTTGCATAGGATAGAGGAAGAAAGGGGCCAGAGGATGGAGCCAAGAATGACAAGGAGGTTGATAACTCATGAGGCAGTCAAGTCAACTTATTGAAAGGCTTGAGATTTGGATTCAGATCTAGATCTCTAGATCTAGAAATGGGATCTTTTATTAAAGCTCATTGCCACATCCTCTTGGTGGTAGCGCTGGCAACTTGAGGAAAATAGAACTACGGAAATCCTAGGTCTACGAAGGAGGCAGGTCCCTCGGACCCTCTCCCTATTGATGTCAGGGAGGCCATTTAGGGGCTAAGAAAGGGGGCTCTAGGAGTATTGAGAAGTGAGAAGTTGGGGAGCGGGTGGTGGTAAATAGGTTAACCTAGGAGTTCTTGTGATGGAATTGTGTTGGAATATTTTTTAAAATCTTTTTTCAAAGTAAATTTTATCACCATACTAGTTCATTTTAAGTGCTATTAATTAGCACTTCAAAGGCTAATTTGTTACAAGTTATGCAGAAGGAGCAGATGTAACGAATGTGTTGCAAGGAAGCATTAGACCATGGTTTGTGCAGCTTAACTTGATCTTATTTTTCTGGTCTTTCTTGTTATACTTGAATCACTATTAGAAATCCGGGCTTTTGCCACAAAACTTTTTACAACATCATAAATTCTATTGCATTAGAGTGGTGTTATTGCCTCGATTTGGAAAACTGTGGCGATACGTCCAATATATTACCACGAATTACTGTGTGTTGCGATATTGTTAACTGTCGTGGCAAAAGGTTGGTCGTATTGCAACAAAAAATAAAATCATTGCATTAAATAAGATTTTATTGCCACGGGTAAATTTTGTTGCTATAATATTTTATTTTGTGGTGATTTTAATTTTATAGCCACGATTTCTTTTTACGTGGCAATAAGTCACATATGGGTCACGATATGTATCGGACGAATCCTGTAGATTCAGCCCAACCCATGTTCTTCTTCTCCTGAGTTCCTGTCCCTATTCTACGCCTGCGATGCGTGGGCCGCTTGCCCGGCCTGAGCCCCCATCGTGTTTTTACGCCACCTCGCCTCGGCGGCGGCGGCCTTCGCGCACCCTCTTGGCGGCCGCGCTCTGACGGTGTGTTTGAGCCCGAGGGCGGCGCGACGACCTATTGTTCTCGGCGCCTCTCGAGTGGCAAGTGGTGGATCAATCTTTGACTATCTGCACGGTGGACGGGCGCCTGCACGCTGCCGCCGCTTTTGCCAGAGACCCATCGGCGGTTTCGGTCGCTGCAGTCCCCCGAAGAACCTCAACACACCTGCTTCCGTAGTTCCATAAGTCATTCACCTTCTCACGCAAAATCTCCTGAGTTTTCCCCTGATTTTTTGTATTAAGCTTACTTCCATTGGATACGCGCCTTAGGCCTGCTACCTGAGTATGAACTATAGGATAGCAGCGAGCAAACTGAAGTGTACAAACTGTAATTTGTTATTGTTCAGATTCAAAACAATAATTTGCCGTTACTCTGTTTAAGTTCGTTTCTAAAAACTCCTACATGCTTCTGCAGATTCCTTTTGCAAGTGCTTCCGTCAGTGGGTAAGGATAGCAGCGAGCAAGCATCTAGAACCTTGGTCTTCAGTTAGATGCCCACTTTGCAAGGTGAGTTCAATCCTGCTTACAATCGCTCAAGTAACTTTATTGTCATCTTGAAGTGCATTCTTAGAGTTCAAATACTCGAGTTCAAAGCTGCAGCATCGGCTCTCTAGTCGCCTTCACAGAAGTCAGTAGACAAGTATTGTCAGTAGGGGTGCAAATGGAGCGGATAATTCCCGACCATCCGTCTGTATAAATTCGGATACTATTTGGAGCGTAATTTCCGATATTCGGGTTTTTTTTATATTAGATATGGATTCAGATAGTTTTTCCAAATACATAAACGAATTCGAAATAGAAGTATCCGTCGGATTTGGATATGATCGTAATTTTATTCAGATATATCCGGTTAGTATCCGGTAAATATCCGAATATCCTATATCCGTTGATCTGTTTGCCTTCAGTTCGCCCACCGCCCCACAACATCTGTTCGCCGTGCGCCCATGCCTATTCGCAAACCGCTCGGATCCAACTCGAGTGACTCGCGCGGCGATTCTGGGTGGCCTCCTCCAGGCGGCGACGGCGACCTCCAGCGGGCTCCAGGCAGCATCCACGGTGTCCCTTGCTTTCCAGGCTGTGGCCTCCCGTGCTCTCCTGGCGGCAGCAACTCGCGGGCTCTAGTAGGCGGTGGCGACCCTCGGTCTCTAGGCGGCGGCAGCTGCTTTGCTACCCAAGGTCTCGATGGCGACTTCATGACAAGCGACCCTCGGTCGGCTATCCACGGTCTCCATTTGAAGGTAAACCCTAATCTCTATTTTTGGTTTCCTAATCCCTAATCGCGAAAAGATCGAGCAATTATTCATGATTTATCCGTGTGATCGCTCCGATCCACCCATTACTGCGGTTTAGACTTGATTAACTAAATCCTCACATCACATGTTATCATGCAAGATACATATTAGTTCTTCAAATATGAACAATGCATCCAAATTATTTTGAAGATGGCCCGTGATCTGCTTTTTTCATATACATTGCACACAATGCTTGCAAGCAAACAAATCGAGATAAATTGTTGTACTGCATAAAAAAAACATCATCTGCGGTATCTTGCTAATGCCATTTGATTGCTGCATATAAAATTTGCTAGTAGTAAAATGTGACTAAACTCTGTACAAAGCGCACGAAACCACATCGCTTCCCAACTGGAATTTTTACACAAGAGAAATCACCATATTGACAGAAGCTTTACCTAAGGTCATCTTCACTAACATAGTAACATTTTGGTCAAGCCCACCGCAAACACATGACGATCAATGTGCGGTGTGAATTTAGCTGCAGATGTGTAGACTTATAGTGTTCTTGATGTAATTAATTACATCACTTATTTATATCCTATTTGTTTTGCCATGTATTCTTAGTAAAGAGAAGATGAAAACACATGTTGTTCTATATTGATATCTGAAAAACATCGAAGGCCATTTTCATCATCTTTTTGTTCCTCTTTTCTTAATTGTAAGTTGATGTGATATGGTAAAGATCATAGTATTTAACTGTTGAGGCTTCTATCGCCTGTATAGCTAGTTATTTTGCTTTCAATATTCACTTGTTTTTTACATCCTGTTAGTTGACATGATATTTTCTTATATTCAAAGCGAGTTAATATTTGAAAACACGGCTTATCAAAGAGGAGTTTATTGTCCAAAAGTTGCATGTGTGGTTAGGCTATATAATTTATCCACATGTCTTGCCTCTAGCCTTTTTTCATAAGATGATGCATTATCTATTTGAAATGACTTATTAGATGTTATTGGCTTTGTGTTCTTATTGCACATCAGCGTCATAGCCTGTATTTACTGGAATTGTTTGTTCTTTCTCCCTCAAAACGTTACCAATGTGGCAACCTGTTCTAAGTGCTAATATCTTTGAGGAATTGTGGATTGTCGTTAATCCATTACCAACCTAGTTGATTTACGTTTATGGAGTACTCAAGGAGGGTTACTTTCTTCTGCTATAGACTTATGCTCATATATAATATTTGAGAAACGTATCTTGTTTGCAGGACTTCCCATGATAGTCTAAATGTTTTTTGAAGCAAAGTGTTTGCAGGACTTCCCATGATAGTTTAAATATTTTTTGAAGCAAAGTGCTAGAAATTGTTTGAATGGAACATTAGATTTTCCAAAAGCGTTATATATGCACTGAATAAACTTGTTTTTGCAGACATTTAATGAATTCTTCATAAGAGAATTGAAGCACAGTGCCGGGCCTATTGCTTCGATGACCAAGATAGTATTGCTACTTGTCTTTGGCGATATTTGTTTAATGGCTTTCAATTACATTAATGAGAGCACAAGATTTTGGGTTAAGGTAAGGCATTCCATGACTAATTATGCTTATTCACTAAATTACAAGATATAATTATCTACAAGATGTATGATTGCATAACCTTTTAAGTGAAAAGGTGTGGTTTGAGTGCAGATTTCATGAATATGGCTTGCGCTACTCACATTACTTTTCATGCATTATCTTCACGTCATGATTAATCGGTGGTGCGGAAAGTAAGAGTACATGCCAAATTTGGGTTTAGTCGATGTTTGCGGCTAGCATATTAGCATAGAGTTTAGCGGTTTTAAAACTCCTAAAATCTCGAGTTGCGAGCCTACATTGAGAAGAAGTATGGAGGAATTATACCTAGAAGCCTCTGATTTCAAAGGTATGCAATTCCAAAAGCGGGCATCTTGTGATAGTGCACTTAGAATAGATATTTGTCTTCATATTAGCATCTCTGGCATGCTTTGGATTCCAAAAACGAGGACCTATCTCGAGGGTACTTAGTGAATATGTCATAACTTGTTTCATCTTTGAGTTTTGCATCTTCGTGATAGTGCACTTAGAATAGATATTTGTCTTCATATTAACATCTCTGGCATGGTTTGGACTCGGTGCAAGTAAATATATTGCCTTTTTTCTATCATCATCTCAGTGTTCTCCATAATATGTCTTCATTAATAGGTCTTTCCCTCGGGTTTGATAGAAGATGAGGAACAAGAAGCCCTTGAAGTTGACTTTGCAAATAAATATTTGGGAGGAGGTGCACTTTCCAGGGGCTGTGTGCATGTCTCTTTCTTTTGTTTGTAGATTTTTACTTCCTCTGTCTTCAACTTTGTAACAAATGTCTCCATTTTGATTTTGGAATATCAATAATTATGTGATGTTATTGATGTATCACTAGTTTAAAACACATGTCTACATTCGTTTTGTATGTAACTTATCCATCATCTTCTATGCTCCTGGGAAAATTACAACATGTGATGATTTTTACATGGCATGAACTCTATACTTGCTTCTTACAGGTATGGTTCCTCATTCTGTTTTGTTGGTGACTATTTAGACAATAAGCCCTTCGATGTAATGGGTAGATGGAAAGCTAGGATAGTGGCAATTGATGCTTTGGATTGTCCAACTATGTTACAGTATGAAACTAGTGGCCTCTAAGGTATGTCTTGTTCTTGTTTCAATCGACACATTGACCAGATTATACTGTGCAGCATATATGGAGTTGTAAAGGTATGTTTAGCAATTACTGCACTTTTCAGAATCCACTGACAAAAATGTTTCTTGTTATAATTATTGCATTGTTTATTGATCATTGTTTGCAGATACCTCAACTGGCTCTTACATTCAAGGAGATTATTTTTGGCTATAGAAAAAAGCCTCAATGCAAGCCGCAGGTTTTCCGTAGCGTTTATGTTCATTGGGCATCAAGAAGCCACTGTTTGATTTTTGATTTGTTGAGGCTTGAATTATGGATAGGTTATTACTGAATTGTCTAGAAAGGTGAAGTTGTCACTCTTCCACTTACTTTTCATTACTATTTTGTAGACTGGAGCACAAATTCAAAATTCATCTAAGTCAGGTCCATGGAGAAAGGTACACCTGGATTCACCATGAAATGCTAATTTCTAGGCGGTTACAAATTATACAGGACACCCCTAGTTATACACAATTATATGTATGATATAACTTTGCTTGTAAGACAATGGAAGTTCACTAGGTAGTGTCTAACTTTGTCATCTTGACTTACATTGATAGAAGAGAATGGGGATCGAGATCTTTGCTTAGGATGCTTTATCCATGAATAATCTAAGTTTGTGGGCGGTTGTCGCGGAAATACTTATATTATATTTTCGTCAACATAATTTAGTTATAAGCCAAGCGAAAATAGCTATTTTAAATCGGTTTTGCCTTTACTTCGTCGATTTTTACCGATGAAAATAGTGTCGATTCCTGTAGTGATGGCAGCCTATAAATTTTCATCTTGGATTTGTTTATGCTCAAAAGAATAAATCGTGCTTTTATTCAACAGGAGGATACAATTTGAGCGGAGCATCTGGTCTCATGGCATAGTCAAGTCAAGCAAGTCTACAACGTGAAACAACCTATTCTCAAGTCACTAGTCAATAGATTAGTTCTGTCATCACAATCTTAGTTGAGAAATTTAAAGTTTTCGTTCAGATATTTCTACGAAATTATTCTATTATTTGTCTCTTTTGCTTCATGTTTGTACATATTGAAAAGATTGTTACAAATGCTCTTATATATGATTTGATGGCTATAATTGATATTTCTGTTCATGCAATTTCTAATCTGAGTATATTTCTTTTGCAACAACGGTATATAAGCAAATATTATTGCAATATGCATTGACGCCTCGTTGCGAAAAAATGAATTGCTACAGATATAGATCGTTGTTATAATTTATTGCAACGAAGTTATTTCATTGCAATACATCATATTGCCACGAAAATTATTTCGTTGCAACCTCACTTATTGCTATGGATTGATTTTTGTTGCAACTACTGTCTAATGCAATGCCTAAACGTGTGGCAATAGAGACCTCTATTGCCACGGCAATAAAAAATATTGCCACGGTATTAAAGTCATTGCGACTATTATCTAATGCAACACATGAGAGCGTGGCAATAGAGACTACTATTGCCACGACAATTGAGACTATTGCCACGTCAAACTGTCATTGCAACTACGGACTAATGCAACGCATATTTCCGTTGCAATTAGCATTATAATTGCAACAAAACGTAAATCGTGGCCCAAACTTTGGATCACGCAACTAATAGCCACGCCTGTCAACGATTGTGACATTATGGCTATTGGTACATATTGCAACGAAATGGGCCCTATTGCAACGATTTCTCGCCGTTGCAAAAGCCCAGAATTCTAAAAGTGAATAGCTGGTTACATCATTATTGATAATTAGATATTATTGTGTCCCTATATGGCATGGGGATTGATTTTTCCATGCATGGATAAAGTGAGCACTTTATTTCTACAAAGTTGCTAACTTGCTTTAATGGATAAGTTTGTGTATATAGCTATATGATGTCCTCTCATAACCTAGTACTAGAATATCAAATTACAATCTCATTACAGACCAAACATGTAAAGCCAAAGCATTGAAATAATTCTAGTTTTTTATTATCATTTTTTATTACAATCCCACTTGTTATTTGACTAATTATTGCTTGCATTATATAATTTGCCAAAGCTTGGCCAACCTTAGGGTTCCTCGAGTAGTTCCAATTGCTCATGCTCTTAAATCATTTTTAATTTTTTGGGACCTCATGTGAGATCGCACAAAAATCGATATGTTTGTTGGGGAAAAATCCATAAACCCCATATAAGTCAATTGCACACTCACTTTCACCTCTAAATCTTAATTTTGGCCGTTAATCCTCATATAAGTGAATTGTTGATCCATAATGGCCCTTATTTGTCATTTTCTACCCTCGTACTCTTTCCCATGCCAACTAAGGGCATACCCCTCATGAGGATGGCTAGGTCAATACAACAAAATTATCCATTGATAAAAAAGACTTCATTTGATGTGGCGAATATGTTGCCTAAGGTATGAACAACTATAGATGACCCTTTGAATGGTTGGAAGGAGCTAGAAGCAAGAGAACATACAATCATCCGCACATAACATGGATACGAGAGGATGGTTGCGAGGAGGAAGTGGCAGGAGGCCATGAGGCTGGGATTGGGTGATGACAGAAGAAGTGACAAGAAGATGTCAAAAGAAGGGATTATAGACAAGATATCCATTTACAGGGGCTAAACAAAACAGATTAAAATGCAGATGCAATACAACAATGCAAGCCACTTATGGAGGGCATGTGGATCTTTTTTGAGATTACAAAGAGCGCCATAATTTAGATCTTCTACTTGTTTTATGGCATTTTTTATAGTTGCATTTTAAAACAAATGATTAGGTGTCTGTTTTTTGCATCATAAACCTTCTTTTCAGTACATGCGTAATCGGTAGCTTCTTACTTTCATCACATTTTCCCCCTTCTTTTCCCTCACACACCTACTGATATTGTTTTACATGTTTACGACTGCTTCATCGAAGCTAAGTATTACGTGGGAAATCTATCTAATTTACGATATATGAAAATAGTATCTACATGTTAATAGCAATAATTATTCACTTTTGGATTGGATGTTGGATCTTCATGTTAGTACAAGTACTACTACCAAAAAAGATGAAAAGAGGTAGATGAAAATTTGAGTAGGGAAGCACAGAGTGAAGAAGCCAACTTGGGCCTTCTCTTTCCTCTGGGCTGAAGCCAGAAGAACTCGTAGAACTGGACCACCGCAAAAATTCACGATAATAAAACGCGTGGTACGCAGAAAACATTAGGGCAAAAAAAAAAAAGGGCCAAACCCTCGCTTCTCTCTTTCCCGTTCCTCGCCGCCGCCGACGCCGCGCACGGCATCTCCAGTTCTCCACCTCTACCGGCGAATCCGCTCCCCGGCCTCGTCGGAGACCAGAGATCGGGCCAGATCTGCCGGCGGCGATGTCGGGAGGGAGCGGCTCGACCGGCCGCGTGTCGGGAACCGCTGCCCCGCGGTACGCGCCGGAGGACCCGTCGCTTCCGAAGCCGTGGCGCGGGCTGGTTGACGGCACCACCGGCTACCTCTACTACTGGAACCCGGAGACCAACGTCACCCAGTACGAGAAGCCCCTGCCTCCCGAGGACCAGCTCCCGCCGCCGCCGCCTCCGCTCCCACCTCCGCCTCCCCGCGGCCGCGACCGCGATCGCCGTGACCGGTCCCGATCTCGGTCCCGCTCTCGCACCCCGCCTCGGCGCGACCACAGGGACCGCGACCGCGACCACCGGCGCCACGACGAGCACAACTCCTCCAAGTCGGCGTCTTCCCACCACCATCATCCTCCCACCGCCGCTCCCGCCGTTGCCGCCGATGATCCGTCCACCGAGGCATACCGCCGACGCCACGAGATCACCGTCATCGTAAGGGATCTGCCACCTCTACCTCTCCCGTTACATCTTGCTCGTATGATGTTTACTTACCTAGTACCTACTTGTTGGTTGGCCTGCTTGTTGCAGGGGGATAACGTGCCTGCTCCCATAACTGCGTTTGAGTCTGGTGGCTTCCCGCCCGAAATCCTCAAGGAGGTATGCATAAACTTGGTGATGAACAATCACCCAAGGTCTAACACTAAACCAAACAGAGTTGCATGAGAGGGATCAAGGTCTCCCAGTTTGGGGAGCATGGCGGATAATGGACACATGCACTCCAGTTGCTTGCTTGTTTCTCTATATTTGCTTGATTGTGCTAAATCAGGGCGGGCTGCAAGTCTCAATTACTTATCTACATCTCTGTGGCAGATGCGATATTTGCTCCGAGGTGGAGCTAATGTCGTACGCTGCCTCACGCGCCCTCGTCCAATCTATAAGTGCGGCAGGCTGAGGGCACTTGTCGTTGATGGAGCTACCAAGGGTGGTTGGACACCCAAGGTGGCTCACTCCCTGCAGGGGGTTGCCCATGGCGCAAAGGGGCACCCCTGTCGGCCGATTCATTGCTCTGCGTCCAATTCTTGGAAAGGCTCCTCCCATGGATGGTGGGCCTCTTCTGCGGCCTGACTATGGAGGTCTCGCCCGGGCTGTCAATGTTCAGATATAGGATCGGTTGGCAGCTGCTGGAAGGGGCCTGTGGATGAACGATCCATGGCTGAGCGAGCCTGCCTCCAGGGATTCTGTTAGAGTCTTTTCTACTTCACCTTACGTCCGCAAGTCTACGTGTTGCGAATGCATTTTCTTTTGTACGAATTTAAGTTGACCTCACGCATTGTTAATTATTTGTTATTTTCACTACAAAGAGTTAAAGAGGGAAATTGTAGCAGATGTATGTAGTACATATTATTCGTATTGTTATTCTTATTTTGTATGCCTTTGCTTTCTTTTCCCCTTTCTTGTCTCCAGATACAACGTGCTGGATTCTCAAGTCCAACGCCAATTCAAGCCCAGTCATGGCCAATTGCCTTGCAGAGTCAAGATGTTGTAGCTATTGCAAAGACTGGATCTGGAAAAACTCTTGGGTACCTACTTCCTGGATTTGTGCATATTAAGCGTCTGCAAAACAACACAAGGTCTGGCCCAACAGTGTTAGTTTTGGCACCTACAAGGGAGCTCGCAACACAGATTTTGGAAGAAGCTGTAAAATTTGGCAGATCTTCAAGAATTTCTTGCACGGTTTGTTCATTCTATTTCTGTTGTACATGATATACAAGTGGTCATGGACTTTATATTCTGGTACTTGGGTATATCTTATTAAGGCCCTGTTCAGGACAACTTTTGCTTAAAAAAACAGTTTGCCAAACGGGAGGATTCTGGACAGCTTCTCCCACAATCAGAAGCTGCCTTTACATAGAATTGGAATCCTGCTGGAACCTGATTCTCGCCGGTTCGGTCCGGAACCTGAAAGTTGCAGTCGGTCCGACCTGATTCTTCCACAATCAGAAGCAGCTTCTCTCATAACCCATAATCTATCCTGAACTGGGCCTAACTCAATAAAGAAGCCTTTAGAACACCTTCGGAGTGCTGATGACTCAATGCCCCATTTTATATTGTCATGCTGTGTTATTTGTCTGTTTCTAATGTTTAGACCTTGTGTTATTATCTTAAACTTTTCTTTGCCTTACCGTCTCTCAATTATATATTCATTATCTGATCCTTTGTTGCTGTTCTGGTTTTAGTGCCTATATGGTGGTGCTCCTAAAGGTCCCCAGTTAAGGGATTTAGATAGAGGGGTTGATGTTGTTGTTGCTACACCTGGAAGGTTGAATGACATTCTTGAAATGCGAAGGATAAGCCTAAAGCAAGTCTCATACCTCGTTCTAGATGAGGCTGACCGCATGTTGGACATGGGGTTTGAACCACAAATACGGAAGATAGTGAGTGGCATACCTCACCGTCGGCAAACCCTTATGTACACTGCTACTTGGCCCAAGGAAGTCCGAAGAATTGCAGATGAACTTCTTGTTCACCCTGTCCAGGTGACCATTGGAAGTGTTGATGAACTTGTTGCTAATAGTGCTATTAATCAGGTATGGGACTTGCCTTATAAACTGGAGTGGTGATACTTGAAGGCCAAGGCCCTTTCTTTTCCTTTAATGCAATACATAATTATGAGATATGAAACAAAGTTGGTTCTGTGGCTCAGTGCTGATGTACGTATTTCCCAAATAACCCTGTGTTATATAAAGTATTCCTATTATCTTATCCTCTTGTTCTGGGCAGCATGTGGAGGTCATCACACCCTCAGAAAAGCTTCGGCGCCTGGAGCAAATATTGCGATCCCAAGATTCAGGTTCAAAGATATTGATATTCTGTACCACCAAGAGAATGTGTGACCAACTTGCAAGGACACTCACTAGGCAATTTGGAGCGTCTGCCATTCATGGTGATAAGTCCCAAAGTGAAAGAGAAAAGGTTCTGAATCAATTTCGATCTGGACGGTCTCCTATTTTGGTTGCAACAGATGTTGCTGCACGAGGTTTAGACATCAAAGATATCAGGTTATACTATTTTCCATTCTATGTATGTTCAAAAGTTTAAATTTGATACGTCATGCTACATTACTACCATCTGATTATCAAGAGAAGAGCGGAGAACAAAAGTGTTGCTTTATTGTACTTATAGGACCAACAATCATCCTAATTAACCAATATACTACATATGGAGCAATTTGATAGTCTTATCCGTTAGAAGGATGCAATACAGATCCACGATAACAGAACTGTATGATATCTCATGGACACTAAGATGAAGACTAATTAATACTGAAGTAGTCAGTCAATAGGGCCTCAGTTGTCCATTATCTGCAGTAAAGGTTGCTGAACAAATTTAACCGATTGCTATTGTTTATATCATCTCCAGCCAAATGTACTGGTTGAAGTTATTCTGCATCCACTGCATAAAAGCTAGTGCAAATGTACTTAGCATCCTGAGAGCATGCTGTATTGTTCTTGAAAGTTTCACTTTACCATTGTTTTGATGTATTACTCTAGACATACACCTACAAAATTGCAGCAGTGATCACACAAATTTTTTTTCAGCTATCTATTTACATTTGATACCAGCTTATCCTAATGTGTTGTTTGTGCATCACATGTTGAGGTTGACATTAAAATGTTCCTCTTCTTTCCTTGATGCAGGGTTGTGATCAACTATGACTTCCCCACTGGTATTGAAGACTATGTTCACAGGATTGGTAGGACAGGAAGGGCTGGTGCCACTGGTGTAGCCTATACATTTTTCTGTGACCAGGATTCAAAATATGCTGCCGACCTTATTAAAATTCTGGAAGTGGCAAACCAACGTGTTCCTCGTGATTTAATGGACATGGCTTCTCGGGGTGGGCGTGGTAGGAAGCGTAACCGCTGGGCAACCCGCTCTGACAGGGGCGGTCCACGCTCTGATCTGGATTCTAGGTATAGTGGGAGAGATGGACTGTCGGCATCTTCTGGGAGATTAGATGGTAGTCGCAGTGGTCGTGGAAAGGATGATTATGGTGGCCGTGGCAGGTAATTTTGCTATCTTCTTTTTGGAAGGAACAAATTCAATATCAGTTACCCAGTAATCTACTTTCATCTTAATTAGCCATTTTCCTGGTGTATGATCTATTTAGCTCTATTTTGATGCTGCTGGAGTCTAAATCTTGTTAGTTTAAATAGATATGATTGGAGATTATGATTTCATTTAAGTTACAGGAGTATATGAACCCTCTTTATTCTTGCTCAGTGATTTGTGTTCTGCAGCCTAAGTGCTGGTCCTTACTGAATGTTTCTGATGCTGACAGGCATGATTACGGTGAATCTGATGGAAGATCTCGCAGATCTGGTAGAGGTCGCAGTAGAAGTCGTAGCAGGAGTGATAGTGATAGGTACAGCCCAAGCCCTAAGAGGTCACGCCGCCATGAAGTGCAGGCTAGCCGTAGCAGGACTAGGAGTCGGAGCCGAAGCAGGAGCAGGAGTTACACCAGGAACCGTCGTGCTAGCCGTAGTAGGAGCCATAGCCCTGGTGCTAGCCGTAGGATTGAAAGGAGTGCTGTTGGCTCTGGGTCTGCTCGTCCTGACTCTGGGCACTCAGAGCACAAAAGTTCACCAAAAGCTCACCATTCAAATGACCATATGAACCACACTGGCCAGAAAGATGACCATCACTTGGAGGATGGGAAGATGGAAAAGGTTGATCTTGATCGCTCACCCAGCCCGCAGGATGACAAGTCTGCTCCATATAGTCCTGTGTATAATGGCAAAGGCAGTGGCTCAGCGAGCCCTAATGGTCGGCCAGAAGGAGATGCCAAAGCTTTTGAAGTTTCTGAGAGGCCTGATCCTGCATCTCCACCTCACAGCAGCAAGAACAGGGAGGATGAAGAGGAAGGTATGATAGATGAAGATGGAGAGATAGCTGAGGATGATCTTCGGGCAAATGCAGCTGTCCAGAATGGCAACGATAACTGATCATGTTGACACCCAGAGATTCAGGAGCAGCTGAGCAGCCTTCAGCATCTGCAGTGACACACTGAATATTTTTATCTGCAAGCAGTCTTTCTAAGCAGCTGTAGTCGTGGTTCGCTATCTACCGCTAATCGGTGCTGTATCGACTTTGTTAAGTCTGATTGTTTTTTGTTATAACATTGTGCTTGTCCTTAGTGTTGCAGTCGAACTTGCATGGTACGGCTCTGCCATTTATGAAGCAAAATCGGAGACGGAAACCATGCAATGGTGCATGTAAAAGTAGGCTGCTGATTTATTCTGGTTTGTGTTGGAGGAGTTTGTTTGTCAGCTCCGCGAGGTAGTCGCTTTTATGTTTGGAGTCGGTCTGTTTCAACGTACCAGTGATGGCGGGGCCAAGATAGAAATCTCGTTGGAATTTTGCGAGATTTTGCGAGATTTCGTCAAGATCTTGGTTTTCGAATCATGGCAGCTTGTAGGAATGTCGGCCGAATTTGGAAATTAAAAAAAATGATTTACTACAGTAATCTTTTTTTTTGGGCGAGATCTCGTCCATTTTGCCCGATATCTCGGTCTAGTAGTCTATATTTTGCAATTTGAAGCCTGGATTTGATCGGAATCAGGTGAAGAACTTTTAGAAAAGTGATCTTCTATAACAATTTGTCCAAAAGACATTTTTTGACATTATTTTAAATTTTGGTAGAACATAGTCGGATTTTTATAAAATTGTAGAAACCTTTTCATATTATGAAAAATTTATAGTACCATCTTAAGAACCTTAGGATCATACATAAAATTTTATAAAATGTTTTATCTTAAACCGTTATATGTAAAATATAAAAAACAGAATAAGTATAAATATGGTAGTAACAGTGTTGGTATTTTATAATTTTTTATCGAGTTTGATCGTGATCTAAAATTTTAATGAGAGTTTAATAACTACCTTAAAACCCTTGTGTAAAAGTTTTAAAAAATTTAAACCTATTTTGGTTACTCATTTAAAAATTGTAAATGATACAAGCGTGCGCTTTGCAGTCCGGAAACTGTGAAGTATCGCCTACATATTTTTTGAGAATTCGTAGGTTTCATCATCATATTTTTTGCGTGCTCAAAACTAGGGCTGGGCAAATAAACCAGAAACCAAAAACCGAAACTGAAGCCGAAAAAATCGAAACCGAATTATTCGGTTATCTGTCTGAAATAACCGATTTTTTCGGTTTATTCGGTTTTAGACCTCGGTTAACCGAATTAACCGGATTAGCATCTGTTGCCTCAATAACCCTAACTCCTCGGAGGGTAATTCCCCGTTTCGGCATTTCCCTCACTCCTATCTCCTCGGCCCTCACACTCTAGGGCTCCAAGGCGCCCTCCTTCCCGAATCCGGCTTCTCGGCGTCTCCAAGCGCCGCCCTCCCGTCCCTTGGCTCGGGCTTAGCCTCCGGCTGCCAAGTGCGCCGCCCTCTCCGGGTTCGGCCTTCCCACTCCGGTCTCCAACTGTGTTGCCGCCGCCCCTCCATCCTCCCTTCCCTTCCCAATCAAACAATCCCACTCTAGGCTCCCGCCATTGGCTGTGCCCCTCCTCGGCCTCCCTTCCCCAATCCCGCTCGGCCACTCGGTGGCGCCCTCCGGCTCCGGCCTCCCTCCCTTCCCCACTGCAGGCTCCAGCCGTCGCGGTGATAGTGCAAGGTGAAGGTTGTTGTCTTGCTGAAATTGAACCACAATCTGTTTCTATTGTATGTGTTGATTCTTTAATTTACACTCTATTTTCCAGGGGCTTCACCAAGTTTAGCTTTGCCGATTACATCAAGTACAAGAGTGAGGGTAGAATTGTTTCTGATGATGTCAATGCTAAGGTAAATATAATTGGCCAATGTTTAAATTTTAGCCTTACTGTTTGCGTGCTCGACCTATCATCTGCCTAGTGTCAAGAAATTTTTCATTTCAACATAAGAACTAGTACTACAAGATGGGTTGCTATATGTTTAGTTAAGCCGTGATTATTACTGTTTTTACAAGAAGATTATCTTTGTGAGAAGATACTAGTCTTTGTAGGTTCTCTAGTGCGTAACATGTCCTATGCACAAATTTAACCAATTGTTTTGTCTTTCTTTGTATGTGTATAATTTCGATTTTGCAAACATAGTTCGGTTAATTCGGTTAAAACCGAAAGCGAAACCAATTATCAGTTAACCGAATTATCGATTCTGAAAATTTCAAACATAGTTAGGTTTCAGTTTTGAAATAACCGAATTTCCCAAAAACCGAAACCGAATTTTTCGGTTAAACCGAATGCCCAGGCCTACTCAAAACTATATAAAAAAACTTGCAAAATAAGTGCCAAACTTGTGATTTGAACCTAAAACCTCAAGATGAAATGATTGAGACCTCACCACTAGGCTACAGCTTGTGTTGCACAATACTACTGAGGAATTAATCCATTTATGTAAATCATTTACATTGCCGTTAAGACATACTCATTCACTCTCTCTCACTTTACTCTTACTCACTCACTCATCGAGAGCAACCCGAGCATTCCCAAGTCTTTCCTCCTCGTCGCCAGCCATCTTTGGTATAAATCCGGCCATTTTGGCAGGTTTCAAGCCATCTCCTGCCGGAGAAGGTTAAATCTTGGCCAAAGGAACCAAGATCTCGCCATTTTTCCAAGATTTTGCTTGGACAGTAACAGATCGAGGTAAAAAATTTTTGTTCTATTTTTTCCTTCTTGTTCAGTTCCTTGGTACTCTTGATGAACAAGGATGCATTATATAGTCTCTTCTGCATTGTACATTGTTGTTCTTATCATGCTCTTGTTTTAACCTCTAGGCCCAAAGATTCAAAGACTTGATTAACTAAGTTAGTTAGCAGGAACATGTTAGTTCTACCTTGAATTGGTTCATTGTTCACTTGCGTGGTTACATGCCCATTGCCTTAATCACCACCTGTAGGATCGAGGATGCGCCTAGAGGGGGGGGGGGGGTGAATAGGCGTTTTACAAAATTTGATCGCTCACTAAACAATTCGCTCTAATCAACCCCTGTGTCAAAACCTAATCAAAGATAAATGAGGAAGCGATAAACTAGGTTTTGACGATTAAAGCCTAAATCAACTAGGCTCACTAGTGTTTTAACTAAATTATGTCTCTACACTAGAATCGCTAAATTGAACAATCAAATGATACTAAGCAATTCTAGTTACAATCAAGCAATTGATAAATATACAACAAAGTAAATGCTTGAAGGTAAAAGAGACAACCGATATTTTTCCGTGGTGCTCGGAGACTTGCCGGTCTCCCCTAATCCACGTTGAGGCAAGCCCAAACCCTTGGACCGGCTCCCACTTGAGCACCCGCCTCAATTTCACTAGTCGTGGTTTTTCACGCTTTCACGTAGGCTCAACCCGAACATTCACAAACTTCGCCGGGGCTTCTCACAACCTTGAGAGCTCCCGCGCACGATGCCTACGCCGTCTAGGAGTCGGCAACCTCCAAGAGTAATAAGCCGATCCTTCTCTTGAACTTCACCGAGCACAACACATGCGCTCCCGGTGATCACCTAGTGCAACACATGCACCTAAGCCTCCCTCAAGTGCAACACATGCACAAGAGGCTCTCAAACCACTACCTAATTGCAACACATGCAATTAGGGCTCACTCTTAAGCTCAAAAGGCAAATAGAGAAGAGCAACACATGCAAACTACTCCCACACAGCACCAACCAGGCATAGACTTAACCCATTCATAACACATGCCAAATGGTTAGCACAATGCAAAAATCAAATCCAAATAAGATTTGAGCTCGAGTGAACATAGGATTGAGATCATCAACACATGATGAAGCTCAAGCTAGGACTCAACCCTTCTTAATAGTACGATGATAAAAACTAGACTCAAAGACTACAAAGTCCTTAGCCTATCTAGTTATACCTTCTCCGCCGCACGCAAGCAATCCCCTTTGGGGTCTTTATGATCATACACGCATACGCTCCCCCGGGATCATCTCTTGACGCTCATCACCTCATGATGCCATCTTTATCCTTTTCTCAATCATCCTTGGACTTAACCTAGCTCAATCACAACTCATGAAAATAGTTAGTCAAAGATGTATGGTTGTCTCAATTATCTCTTGCACTCCATTAATACATAATGGAAGCTTTTAGATCAATCGAGCACAACCTTAATCAATTTGAATGATTTATATGTGTCTTAAGTACAATAATGCAACACATGTTTTATTATACTTAAGAACTATTCATTTGTCCTTAATTAATCAAGGAACACCATCAACACATGATGAAATGTTCTTTAGTGATTATTAAGAAAAATGAACTCAATTTAAATTTTCATTTAAATTGATATGAGTATATATTAACTACACAAGTTTTCATATACTCATGTTGATGAAAAGTAATGATCCATTATGTGTAAACTATATGGAAATGATCATTACTCTAAGTCATCAACTATAGAATAAACCCCACATGTATATGTGCATAGATATAATTGACATGGATATAATATGCACATATTTAATTTGATCACATTGGAGTATATCCTATATTACCATGAGTATACTATAACTAGGCAATTCAAATATATACCGAAGGATTTAGTTTCTTTGTCTTGATCCGTATATGTATCAATAAAGAATAGATAAATACAATGAAACTTTCAAGTTAAATTACAAACTCCCCCTAAGTATGTGCATCCATGTAATATATGGATTGGGAAACATGATGCACGTTTTGTGGTTAATATAATGGGGGCATTTATACTTTAACTTGAATCCAAAGTATGCAATTAATACTAGAAAGAATATGCATACATACCTTGGATTTTCTATTTTTCATCCAAATATGAGTGTACTAAATATATGCTCAATAAAACATGTTAGTCTCATAAAAATTAAGTTTGTCATTAAACACATATTAAACATTAATCAACATCAATCACCAAAACCAAAGGCTCTTGAACTTACACCACCGACAAGTCTTGTACTACTTGATACATATGACTCTACTCACTAGATGTAAGCACCACGCTTACATCTAGGACTGTGATTAAATGGTACACAGTCCATGTTTCGAAATAGAGTGACGCACATTGATGATAAGTTTATTGCTTAGATAATGAAAGATTATATATGCACATTGCCGAATCATACCTTAAAGTAGTGCACTACCACTTCATGCATTAGTACATTTTTTGTTTCTTTACAGTTTCTCGCGATGGCAGATCGTGCGAGGACTATATGGGAGCATGGAGAGCATGTCGGATCGGCTGGATCAAAGTGCAACTACTGCAAGCATGTCATAAAGGGTGGAGGGGTGACCTATCTGAAGGAACATCTGGCTGGTCGCGCTGGCGATATGAAGGCCCACTCAAGCGTGCCTAAAGTGGTTAGGCATGCCATGCTAGCTAACCTCGATTGATGTCGGGAGAAGAAGGAAAAGGAGATGTTGCGCCTCCGTCAAGAGGAGGCTTGCGACGAGTGGGCCACCTTGGCTACAAAGTATTGTACCGAGTAGGAGCAGCTCAAGATGGCCATCAGGGCCTCCAAAGAAGAGGCCTATCTCAAGAGCCAAGGTTTGACCGGTCTAGGAGTGGTGCAGCGAGGATCTTGGTCCAATATACTCTCAACAAAAATATTTGGGAGGTCTAAATCGACAAGAGAAAGCCATGCCTCCATTGATGTTGACCTCGCGGAGTGGCGCCCTGCAGCAACCCTGTATTGACACTGCATTCAAGTAGGGGGCGGTAGAAGCTAGGGAGTGGATAGTCAAAGTAGTTCCATGCTAATGCAATTCCAGGAAGGAAGGCCGAGTGCCCATATTTCAAAGGTACGAAATGATAATATGTTTCTCAGTTACAACTCTTGTGATGATTGTACTAACCTCTTATGCCCACGATAGACAGTTGCAATCAAGCTGACGCAAGAGCTAGACCCAGGTGTTCGTGCACCACGGGGCCATGAGATAGACGGGAAGTACCTAGATGAGAACGAGCAAGAGATAATCCAGTACCTTCAAAGGTTCAAGGACGACTGGGCCTCTGTCGGGATCCGAATATGCAAATCCGGACCATCTGTGTATTATGTACTAGTCGAGGATCACGCTAGTACACACAAGATAAACAGGTTGAGATACCACAATCATACACAGCGAAAATAATAATTAAGTACCTCAAACATAAATATAACGAGTTACACGACCTTATGGTCACCTTACAATAATTCGTCACGCAGGACGATAAATACAAAAGTAGCACAAGTTCAATAGCGGAAGCAAAAGTAAAGCAATGAACCCCTCATATTGCCACAGGCAACTGACTAGGCTCAACCCTAATTCTCCGGACCTTTGTTAAACTCCTCCTCCCAAGCTGGCGTTGCTTCTTCTTCTGAGGTTTTGTTGAAGCAAGGGTGAGTATACAACATACTCAACAAGTCATGCACAATGCAGTTCTATTACTACATGCATGGCTTATTCCAAAGGAAAGGTTTAAATGGTTATTTTGCATTAAGCAACATTTTTTTATCAGATAATCTTAATTATATTAAAAGCGGTAAAACCATTACTATAATAATTAATTTCTCAATTCTTCTCCAAGAGTTTGGCACACAACCCTAAGTTTGAGTCATCAATCTTTGGCACACAGCCACCCATTCCACATTTTATTTTGAAAATCTAACCCTTGACTATAATCCCCGAGCATTGTCCAATACCGTGGACACAGCTATTCGAATAGATTCAACACACACACTTTGCAGAGGTTGTACACTTTACCCACGAGATCTGATTGCTCACCACACGGTGATTGATTGCAACAAAGTCTTTCGAGACTAACGCTGACCTATGAACCTCCCGATGTGCCCTTTTAACACTTCCCTCGCTCGAGCAAAAGTTTAGAACAAGCGAATACTGTTAGATGGGTACCAAGCCGTAGCACAGGTATGCTCCCCCACACAGTTACACTCGTGTGTAGCTGTCGCCCCGAGGTGTCAAAGGAAAGATATTAGAACTCTACTAAACTAGGTCTGTCCCATTTCAGATAAGTGGTTGTACGAGTAACTCAGTTCAAAGGCTCGCAAGGTGGAGTCCTTAACTGTCCAGGGAAAGACTTCCTTCCAATAACTTGGCACACAGCCATCTTAGTTTACTCAGTTCATCCCGTTGCCACACAGGCCCACCCGGCACGAAGCCATCTTACCACTTGCCCCGATCTAAATCATTTTCCATCCCAGTTCACCCTTTTGCAACACATGCCGATGTTCACTTCTTTGTACCTGTAGAACCACACAGATTACTACACTCCAAATCTATTACATGACATCATCACGTTATTCCAAAATATGTTCCATATTTGCTTAGTCCATATTCCTTTCGCAATTTGAAAGTTATTCAGCGCATACAAGCAGACTAAGCATCTAATCACGATCTAGCCTCCCGTGTTGGCCATATAATAGCAACCAACCTAAATTAATACTTAAGGTGCCAAGGATTTCAAGGCAACAAGTAATATTCACAAGGTGGCATAAACAAGATAGGTATTTTAACTACCCTACCCAATATAAGCAATGTCATTTTTAATTAACATAGCATGCATAATTTGAATCGAAATACATTTTAAAATCTAGGGGCAACATGGTCAAAGCATGACTTGCCTTCGAAAAGCAGTTGATCCTGATCTGGAACTTGCGACGGTTCTTCGAAATCTTCTCTGACAATTTCCGGCAACTCGGAGTCTAATTGCAATAAACAATCATAAAATAAATACATAAACAGACAGCAAGATCAACTCTAAAAATAAAATAAAATTTATTAATAAATAGTTCACATTTTTACAAATTTTTAGGAACTAGAATCGCTCAAATCGGAGCTACGACGCAAAAGTTATAGCGATTGCAAGTTTGTATATTCAGATAAAAGAGAAACCGAATTAATCGATTTATTTTCCTACTGGAAATCCGGTTAAATCCTCTCGGCTTGACACGTGTCAGCACAGGAGGTAACCACGTCGCCACGGTCACTGACCCGTGGGCCCCTTGGGTGATGTCATGCTGACGTCAGCACACCCGGCTCTCACCTGACTGACAAGTGGGCTCGGCTGCACAGTGCACGATCCGCACAATAACTGACACATGGCACGCATCCGCTGGTCTACACGGCTATGAGATTTCCCGCCCATTGGATCTAAATCCAACGGTCGGTCTTCGCACGGCTAATCCATGCCACGCGGCAACATCCGAGCCGCTTATTCCAATTTCAACGGTCGGATCTCGCCCTAGCGGCTGCTACGGTTTTTGGGTTTGCTACGTGGCGAGATTTCAGCCATAGATCTAAGATCCGACGGGCATTATCATACGTGTCAACCTTGGCTACGTGGATGCACAGGCGCGGTTGGATGAAGATCCAATGACAGCGGTTACCCGAGCTATGCACTGCTCACTAAGCTCACGTGGCACCATCCAAGCCGAATGTCCAAGATCTAACGGCCCAGATCTACCGCTACTAATCTACGTGATGCAATCGGCACTGTTGAGACAAGATCTAACGGCCATTATCAACGCATCTATACGACAGCTACGTGGACTTCTCAGAACCACACGATGACGATCCCTCGGCCATTTTCAAGCGCACCCGTTACGACTACGCGGCGCTACGGTGGCAGTCAGATCAAGATTCTACGGTCGAGATCTACCGAGGCTATTCGAATCTAGTGCTACAGGAAGGGGAGACGTGGCGTTACCTCAGACGCTAGATGAGGATCCGACGGTGGCGGTGAGCTGCGATGCTTTGAAGAAGAGGCGGCGGCGCTTGCTACCGGACTTGGAGAAGACGAAGTAGCTTATGGCGTTTTCGAGCGTCTCCGGTGAGAAGAGGTACTCCACTCGACGCGTCTCGGCACGGCGAACTCGAGACAAGTCTTGGTCGTGGCGGAGAGCGATGGACGACGGTGGGAGGCAAGGAAAACCGAGGCGGTGGCTATGCTAACTTCGATGAGCAAGTGGGTGAGCTAGGGAGCACGGCAGCTAACGGGCGAACGGACAAAATGTGCGGGGTGAGGGGACCAGTTAAATGCGCCACAGCACGGTCGTCGAGATGCTTTGGAGCACGTGCAAATCCACCTCCAATCTCAGCAGCCAACTGCCGACGGTGGCGCCTTTGTTTCCCTCTCCCGTCTTGGCGTAGTCCGATCCGCCTGTTAATTGGCCGCGATCCGACGGTGTCGAGGACTCG